>JZKD02S0162579.1:162856-173860 GCA_000966675.3 Picea glauca
TCGAGGTTCTCATCATTATTCTTTATGTAGCATTTACTCCCAAAGACTCTGAAGTGTTTGATTGAGGCAGGTCTTCCAAACCATAATTCATAAGGTGTCTTGTCACTTTGTGGTTCGAGGTGGGTTTTGTTAAGCACATGGACTGTTGTGTGTATTTCTTCTACCCAGTAGGTTTGACCAATGTTCTTCTCATTCATCATTAACCTGGCCATTTCTTGCATTGTTCTGTTTTGCCTCTCAACAACTCCATTTTGTTGTGGAGTTCTTGGGATTGTGTATTCTCCCTTGATCCCATGTTCATCGTAGAATTCCTTGAAGTCTCTTGACATAAACTCTCCTCCCCGATCTGATCTTACTGCCTTTAACCTCTTGCCTGTTTGAGTCTCTGTCACAGTCGAGCTTATCCTTTATTTTTCAGTTACAGACTTCAATGCTCATCCACCTGTCAATCCCTCTAAGAATCGTCTTCCTTTACTGGACGAAGCTTGGAGACTCTTCATCTCCTCTAGCAATCACACAGAGGTCTCTTCGAATTCTCTGGCAAAGACCATCAATGGTTTCTAGCAGTTACACTGCGAGGAGCAATATTAGCCCTCCAATTATGTTCAAATTCACCTACACCGTTGGATTGGCTCCATGCGATCTTGCATTCATTTCGGCATTTCGGCGTTCGACAATTCGGCATTCGGGTGACCAAGTGTCTCAACACTCCCAGTCGCGATCCCCGAAAAGGAGCTTGGTTGCTCTAGCTCTTTCCTCCATCTCTCGCCGATGTGACCAAGAGCTGTGACCACAACCTTTATTCAACAACTGCATTTGGTAATTTCACGTTTCGACACTTCGGCATTTCGGCACTCTTGTGGTCCAGTGTCTCGTCAGTCCATGTCACGATCTCCGAAACTCCGAAACGGAGCTTTTCTACGATAGCTCCTTCCTTTATATGACCATGGCCATGACCAAGTTCTTGTTCATAACATGCTTTTTGCGATTTCGCATTTCGCCTTTTCGTTAATCCCGTTGTGAAGTTTCTCGACTTTCCAAGTCGCGATCCCCGAAACGTCGAAAAGGAGCTTGTCTGCACGTACTCTTCTCTTCAGCTCTTCGATGGTGTGACCACCGGCTGAGACCAAAAGCCTAAAGTATTTCGCAATTTCGCGTTTCGGCGTTTCGGGACTCCTGTGGTTATGTTTCTTGCCTCTCCAAGTCGCAATTCGCGAAACTCCGAAATGGAGTCGGATCAACGGTCCAGATCATACCTTGATCTGATGGCTGCGGTTAAATCGCGATTTCGCATATCGCGATTTCGCATATCGCGATTTCGCATATCGCGATTTCGACATTCCTGTGGTGAATGTTCTTTTACATCTCCAACTCCCGATCCACGAAACTCCGAAATGGAGTCGGATCGATGGTCCAGATCGCACCTTGATCTGACGGCTACGATTAAATCGCGATTTCGGCATTCCTGTGGTGAATGTTCTTTTACATCTCCAACTCTCGATCCGCGAAACTCCGAAATGGAGTTGGACCACCACTTCGATCTTGCACTTTAAAGAACGTACAGGTTCTTCCTGATCCAACGATGGTCGGAACTTATGCTTAGATCTGACGCTTGAGATCTGTCCTCCTCTTCTGTGTGTTCTTCTTGTCTACAATCAGATCTGAAGGTCATCGGGAATTCTGAATGGGATCCAACAATCAATGTCGCTTCTCCGCCCGAGCTTACGCATCCTCCTTACTGAGAAGAATTTCTAAGTGTCCAAGGCCTCGACCTTTGATACACCTGACATCCTAAGTACGTTATCTCTCTTGAGCTTTAGCAATGAGTTAACCTCGTCTCTGGTGCACACCTATGCACTGCGTGCGACTCTGCGCTAATTTACGTTGTTCTTGTTTTGCCATCGATGCACACACTGATCTTGCCATCAATGACAAGCACACATTGTCTGTAAAACATGCCAACACGTTCATGACGTTGTACATTTCCATGGTTGCACATGCTGCAACCACTGTGTATCGAGTCTGGCATAATGTTTCCCTATTCCATACTTAGACACTTTTTTCGATTGCAGGTTCCTGGAATGGCGAGCTCAAGATTGTGTTTCCAATGTTCCGCAACTTGCAAACAGTACCCGAAGTTCCGCGATATACACTTTGTCCGCAAGAATGCACCATCATGCCCTCTTCCTTGTTACGCGTTCTGCGGTTAACACTTTCTAGACATATAATTTGACCCTTGGGCACTCACCTCCATTGGTTATATCTTGTAACGTTATTTTGAAGCCCAACCAACCGCTTTCGATAATTAGTCATTCCTTAATTGTTGTTCCCTGTCCCCGCCACCTTCGTACTTCTTTTTGGATGTACAATTAATAAGCTTTAATGCTAACAATTCGCCATGCAGGAACCGTAGACATTGACATTAATGAGCAAAAGGCTCGAGGAGATCTCCCACACTTCTGCAATATATAAATTGATCGTCAGATTTCCACATCATCCCCTCTTCCGTGTTACACATTTTGCACTCAAAAGTTCTGAGACATAAAATTTGACCCTCGGGGCGTCACGTCTCCTGGGGAACCATTGTCACCCTAGTTTGAAGCATGTCCAATCGCTTTCCATACTTGCCCATTTCATGGAATCTCTTTCGCAGATCCTTGGGTTGGCGGGCTCACAAAATCTCCAATTCCTAGTCATTATTTACTGTGCCCGCCACCTTCGCACTTCTTTCAAAGTGTGCAATGACCAAGGTTTAATGCTAACCACTCATCATGCAACAACCATACACACCGTCCTTAATAAGCAAAAGGCTCGACGAGATAGTCACATTGGTTATCGCTACACAACTTGCCCATAAATATGCAAAAAAGGTCTTGCCATGTAATGGAATATCTATTACAAATTTCAATATATTAGCGAAAACGAGTCCGGCCTACCATTTCCCTATTCCATACTTATCGATTTTTTCCATTGCGGGTTCCCAAACAGGCGGGCTCACGATTGCGCTTCCAATGTTCTATGGCCTGCAAATAGTAACTAGAGTTCTGCGATATACAAATTGACCTATGGATTGTCCCATCATGCCCTCTTCTGTGTTATGCGTTTTATGCGTTTTGCACTCAAAAACTTCTGAGACATACAATTTGACCCTTGGGACCTCACCTCTCATGGTTATACCTTGTAACCCTATTTTGAAGCATGGTCGACGAATTTCCATTATTAACCATTCCTTAATTGCTCTTTATCGTACCCGCGACCTTCGTACTTCTTTCTAAATATGCAATCAGTAATCTTTGATGCTAACAACTAATCACGCAAGAACCGTCAACATTGCCATTAATGAGCGAAACGCTCGAGGAGATCTCCCATTAATACACATTAAACCAAGATCTACAGAGAGTTATATTATCCCTTTCGATTGTTCATCTCAAACAGCATGAAATGTCTTTCATGGGTCGTCGCCTTGGCACGTTCACGAAATCTCCAATCCTTAATTGCTCTTCGTCTTACGTGCCATCTTCACACTTCTAGGTATGCAATTACTAGTCTTTAATGCTAACAGTGCATCATGCAACATCAGTCAAGATTGTCATTAATGAGCGAAAGGCTTGACAAGATCTCCCATTCACACGCATTGGACCAAGATTTGCGGAGGGTTATATTATCCCTTCCAACTCTTCATTTAAAACATCGTCTGGAGCAAATAAACGTTCTCGTAAACTTATGGCAGCAACTTGATAGCAGTTCTGTGGAGATACAGTGAATATCTTCGGACGCGAGGACCAGAACTTCCAGTGATCTAGGGCATACTCTTACTATTCATCCTGTTCTGCCCAGAACGAAGTGATTTGGACCTCTGGAATCGCTCGTGCAGGGCATCCCTGAGGTTTTTTATTGTAAGAAGGTGGTCTCTTGGTGTGTCGAAAAATATGTTTCAAGCCAAAGAATTATTCCATTGCGCGACCATTCTCCTATTTCTTTGTCACCTCGGGTATTACGCAAGATGTTAAGATTATCAGAGCCAACATTGACCTTCAGAGGACAAGACTGCAAGCAGTTCCTAGAAAAACATGATAACGGGTTGGACCTCTTACCCGAGTTCCTCAAAGACCCGACAACAGTTCCTGAAGATATCACAAAGTTGCAGGTCAGTTCCTTTAGAAATCCATTACGAGAAATTGCCTGGTTGTTTACAAGAATAACGGTACAGGAATCCACAACAAGCATTTCCCGCATGGTTCTTTATATTTTGTATTTCACAGTCAAGGAACAATTCATTTTTTATTGGGGGAAGCTAATTTCCATTTAAATATGTTCCCAATTGTCATGATTCAAAGAAGATAATAAATTTTATATGTCATCCTACTTGATTTTCGCGATAGCACATTGTTTTTCATTTCCAAAACTGTCTATGTCCAAGAAGATAAACTATGAATTCGACCCAGTAACGTTCTGGTACCAGGCCTTGTGGAGGCACAAGGCCTCCCATTGTTTTTCTGAGGTTTTTAATGACTTTGTCTCGATTTTCAAAGATTTATTGTTAGGAAAGGATGCTCCTCGGATGTTTGGCCAGGCAACCAAATTTTTGGACAGGAAGGGGACACTTGAACAAATGGAAAATTACAATGTAATAATGATTTTTGGGTCCAAGTAAAATCTTGCTTTCCTTCCATGTCACATCACGAACAAGATGTTTGTTACAGAAATAGTAAGGCAATACAACTACTAATTGAATTTTTCCATGACAAGAGAAAAAAATAGTTCATTCCTCTGCCCTAGAAATTCGAGGACTTCGTGTTCAGGAACGTCAACACTATTGATGAAATCCCAAACCATTTTAAGAACTTGAACCTAAGATATGCTGAAAGGATAAGAGGGTTTGACCCTCATGGGATTTTTCTAGAACATTTACTAGCAGTTGGCTTTAGCAGCTGTTTTATCCATACACGCCTTAACCAAACAAGCCTTCGATGAACAAGTTGATATTTTAAGGGGGTTGTCTTTAGAAAAGTTTTACGACATCCTTTAATATGGTCAAGAAGACGTGGAGAACTGGCTAGTGGACTATTCGACAAACAATGAAGAAAATATACAGGCTCTGCATAGTATTTCTATGGATCTAAGGAAATTAGAAAACAAGCTTTTCAAAAATCAACGTGGCCCCCATGAGAAACTACATTGAAGAATGGCTCCAAAGGAGAATGGGCAAGCTCACCGACGAAGGGCAACAACTAGTTGGCACGATTCTCATGGCCATTGACGAGAGCAACAAAAAAGCATCAGCTTCATAGTAAGTCTATACTGGTCACATATTGTTTTCTTTATCAATCCATTTATTCCACCTCTTTAAATAGAAATCTCTAACCAAACACTGATAACTCCCAATTTATTATTTTCAGGTCTTCTTCTCTACCACTGCGCACTTCTTCTTTCTACAGTCCTATTTCTTGTACTTATTTCTTTTATGGTCTGCGGGAGCCTCAATCCCAGTCTATATGAAAAACGCATTTAAATTTCCAGAAATGTGTAACAGATTCCAGAAATATGTAACAAACATTATTAATTTTTGATAAATTTCAAAGAAAACTAATTCGGGAACAATTTTGACGATGCCTTGTGCACTGCTTTCGGAATGCTAAATTAGTTCTCTTTATGCATATCGATCATCTTCCCTTCTTTTATTTTTATGTGCTCAGAATTGTTTTCCCTTCCAACTATGTTGGATGTCAGAAAATTGTGTTTCTTATATTTTAATGTTTAATGTGTCCAGGAACCTTTATTTCAAAAAAAAAAAAAAATTACTACTATCCTTTTTTATTGCTTCAAGTCATTACGACGAAAATTTTCTAAGTCCCATATTTGAACTATACATGCTCCAGGAAAAAACTTAAACATGAGTATCAAAACTATAAAAAATGCAGTAAGATTGACATCCTCAATCACATATTAACCCCATATTAATATAATATTATGATAAACTAATTCGAGAGGTTCTTCGAGGCTCTAGCCTTACTTTTGAAGTGATATTCTCCCCGAGTCATCTACCAGCCTGATGTCTTATGGCTAGCATGTGACACACTAGCACCAGACATTTTACTGCATGGATACCACCTATACTTCAAGATTCTTCCCACGTGTCTCTGTTGCTTCGGGCCTCTATTTCTCCCTCGAGCCCACCATAGCAGTGAATTTATTCCCATTCCAACCTAGCAAGGACTACGCTACCCTGTAGCACTTGTTTATTTTTTATTATGAAATGAATAGAAAAAGTGTACCCATTGCAAGCTCTACACTAGTATGGAAGTCGTGTAATGTTTTCATGGAGAGATTTTTGAACTTGGTGCAGGTTGAAATAGTATGTTATATCATCATTGATACACATGTCCATCTCGCCAACCGAATGCATCATCTACCTAAAACATCAGATCAACAATATTTTTAACACAATAAAGAACCTCCATTATCAGTACTACATCACATTGAACTCTCTCATGAATTCCTACCATAAAAATTGAATAACAACTATATATAGGCATACCATCTTTGGGTCATGGACTCATGGGAGCCAGAATCATAGCCTCCCCATTTTGACCATTCTCACTAAACTTGGTTGTCCCGGGAACTCTTCCAAGAGCCTACAAAATGGTAACAATGAGAGGCCAAACTATGAAGTCCTCATAGTTTAATTATTGAATACAACCTTAATATACAACTTGAATAAGGTAAAGCTACAACATGTACAAGGTAGAAAGTGAACTTTCATTGCTCCAAGTTGACCATACGATCACTTCAAAGTTCTGGGTACAACCTGCTTTAACTCTCACTTCACAAATTTAGACAAAATCTAATGGTGCCAACACCTGTTGTCACTTCAAAGGAGCATGACAGAATTTTTCTAACACTTAATTTTTGTTTTGTCATTGTATAGTTACATATTGTTAATTTTCAGGTTTTGGATTAAATCCAAAATTTACTGCTTGAAACTTCAAAAAAAAAATTAATAATATTTATTGTCATCATTAATTACATTCAAGAGTGCTAATCATTTGTGTCATACATCTCACACTATTTGTTTATAACTTACTTGAGAACATTTACAACATTGAGAGTGCTTAGAGTTGGTCGTATGGCCATGGTTAGATATGGAATGATTATTTTTAATAAATAATGAAATATCATTAAAAGCATACATATCATATACCTAGCAATGAGGAGGTTAGTTGTATTGCAATTAGTAGGATGATCACACTTGGCTTTCATAATAATTTGGCTACTGCCAACAATTCAGAGAGAATTTCAAACTAAATAATAAAATGGATCAATACCAAATCACATCTTTCAACCTCTAAGTTGTATATCATATAATAAATGAATCTTTCAATTTCTAGGTCACACAAGTGTTCTCTTTTAAACATAGTGTGTTTGAATAAAGACCAACTAAACTAAAACTTAACCTATGTCACAAAGTAGACTATTATGTATAGGTCATATAATAAATGAATCTTTCAATTCCTAGGCCACACAAGTGTTCTCTTTTAAACACAGTGCGTTTGAATGAAGACCAACTAAACTAAAACTTAAGCTATGTCACAAAGTAGACTATTGTGTATAGGTTAAATCATTGATGATTTTCTTATTGAAATCTCTCGAGTTTGTTACAACAATGACACCTAAGGAAAACATTTTGGTAATCACCAATAAGCACATGTTTTGGAGTAATAAACAAATATGTATTTGCTTGCATTTGAATCTCATGTTATTGATGGGTGTTTGGAAATGATGAATATAAGAGCTTCAACATTCTCATCACATATAATGTATTCATATTTATTGTTCTTGATAGTAAAAGAGAATTTTAGATTTTAGTCAATTGGGTGCAGTTTGAGTGGTTGAGAGGAAAGTTGTTAGCCTCCCCCGCTCAGGTTCAAATCTCACTTTGTGACATGCTTTCTCTCTTCGTAAGCCAATTATTGATTGTCCCTTGAGTCCTAAAGAATATGGTTTAACATTTTGGAAGCATGGTGAATATGGTTTAACATTTTGGAAGCATGGTGTCTGAGACCTTCCTCTTAATGTTATATGTGTCACTATTAAACTAGTTACATGGACACATACTGTTAACATGGAAATAAAGTATTAGATAGGGAAATTAACATCTTCAAAGTTGCTCTAAACAATGTTTTAATTGTAATGAGAAGAGGTTTTGATAAACTACATAAGTCACTAAAACTTTGTTTCACCAAAATGATTCCATGTACCCATTTTTTTCATGCAAAATTTATTACATGGAAACAAAGAAAGTTTTAATTGAAATGTGGATTTCAAGTGTATATGGATTGTGCATGCAAGATACTTCTCTACACTAAACTTTGGGTGAAAACAAAAAAGACCAGAGAAATCACTAAAAGTGCTTCTGTAGAATGAATCCCCTCAAGACCAAGGGATTAGCTCAACTGGTTTCACTTATGTTGTTGGGTATTAGGCTAGTTCTGTGTCAATGGATGTTTGGTTCAAATTCCCATGGGTGAGGTGTACTAGTCTACGATGACAAATTTACTAGTCTAATGAACTCTTTTGCATGCAATGCTTGTCTATGCATGCAGTCCTTAAGAGATGCTACTATGCAAAATCCCACATGGTAATGTTCTATCTATGCCTTTGCAAATAATGAATAAATTCACCTCTATGATCCACACTCATAATAAATAGGAGTTCAACATGGAAATACCTAAATTGGATTCCTTTAATCCTCGTGCTTACAATAAATAGGTGTTTGTCTGGAAAAATTGGAATTCAATTGTAGTTGTATTTGAATTTAGATTATGACGGGGTCAAAATTTAATGTATTCAACTTTGAATTGAATTGTGTAGATGCATTTAGATTTCTTATATGATGTATTGGTGCAGAGGTTATCCAATTTAAACATTTTCCCATATATGCTAGCGATCATTTCCATATTGTGTCAAGGAGTTGAAGTCGACATAGTTGTCATCTTAAAAGGAAAAGGTTACATGCCCATTACTTAATTATTTAGCTAAGAGAATTTATGCTATAGTTCAGTGTAATGTGACCAAGAATAGTGCAGAGGGTGCAAATAACACACATCCCATTAGTCTACATTGTGGTCGTTCCTTTGTGGTAGTGACATGAGCAATGGGAGGTAGGGTCCTAGTATTGATAAGCTTAATAGGAACCTACCAATATAGTTCACCTCTCACATCTTAGATAAACAAAGCAACCAATCAATCTAACTTTGACCAAGCACAAAAAATTATGAATAATATCAATCAATCTTTACCCTTATCTCTTTTTGTTGTCCGTGTCTTCCATTCCATGAATAATTTTGATATCTTCCTTCATTCATCCAATGGAAGGAATTTGCATTACACATATGCAAATTCACCGTGTCTTGCAATATTGCAGGCATGGCCATGACCACGAAAAAATCTAGTGAGAAGTTGCAATGTGATGATAAAACTAGTTTGGATTTTGTGGAGATTGAGCTAAGGTTTGAAACCTCCACAATAGTTATAGATGAGTCAAGGGAAAGATTGAGAAGTTGTGAAAAAATAATATTCTCATAGGACATAATGGGAAACTTCAAAGAAAGCTTTGTAGCCATCTATATTGCAGGGTATTGGAAAAATTTTAAGCAGAAATTGAACGAATAAGGTGGCATAAAGATAATGGTGAGGATTAAATAACAAACACAAACCAAAGGTAGTGAAGTAATGCAATAAGGTGGCAACATATGCAATGAAGTTGATAAAGGGAGATTGTTAGAACTTTATGTGACATTAATTTCAAAGCCAGAGCATTAATTGATTTAGATTCCCTCAACTAATTGATATAGTAAATGCCCCTAGTGGATGACAGCCACATTAATAAGGAGTTTATAGAGCAATCACGACCCTTATGTAATGTCCCCAGTTTTGGATTATTTTATGTTATAGAGTGCGATACCTGCCAGAGTAGCCAAATGAGGGTGATAGTGAGTTCAAGAGGTATTAAGGAGATTTATGGGGCCCAACTTACATTATTCGCCATATTTCATGATCGGGATCCATTCCTCGCAACTTGTCTTTGGTTTCGTTGCATTCCGACGATTTCTGTAATTTTGAGTTATTATGGAGCATATTCTAATTAAATTCACTAAGGTCATTTTGGGCATAATACTTGAGGAAACCCCTTAGTGTAATAGCTCAACAGAATCGGGAGGAAAACATCTACACAATAAGATGATGAAAAGTGAATTTCAGTGGCCGGAGAAGCCACAAGGGTTAATTAATCACTTTTTAGAGGAAAAAAGGTTAATTAATTAATAAAAGTGATTTTATGAAGAAATATTAAAAGTAAATTAAAAGTCATTTGGAGAGAAAAGGCGAACATGAGTATAAAAAAGAGATAGGGGATTCTATTCTCTCATTATGTTGTTTGATATTTTGATGTCTAGCTTCTTAACTAGAGAGACCATGGTACTCGGAGGTTTTGAGGGTTTTGGTTGAATAAACCCTAGAGATCAGTAAGGTGGTGAAAGATTCCTCTAATATTGGTCCAAGCTTGGCCAAGGAGGTGAAATATTCCTCCCTCACCATTCTAGTTTAGTTTCTATTAAGTTCAAAGGCAGTTTGAGGAAGCGGGGCACAATTTTTGTGGTTTCCAGCAGGTTGGGCGCATCATTGAAGGAAGAAGGGTCTGATTTGCTTAGAGGTAAATAGATCTTTAGTAGAGATCCTTCCAGGAGTGGTTGCTACCACCCTAGCGCCTTTTTGCATCAGTGTATGAGGGAATTCTTCTACATATCCATTCTATCTTCTAGAGGGACGTATTTCTCTTCAGGAGGGCACACTGTTCTTAGTGGATCTAGTGACTTGGAGTGGGAGATCACCTCCAACATCTAGAAGATTCATCACAAGAGTTTCCAATCACCCAATCTACATATTGGTAGTTGGTTTCATTGGTTTGGTGGTCATCTTCTTGGAGGCCGAATTCCTAGCTTGCCA
>JZKD02S0162579.1:214433-225265 GCA_000966675.3 Picea glauca
AGAAGTATATAATACATTGATATATACTAGCATAGATCCATCTTAACTCTTGAGGTGCAAAATTTTAATTTTTTCAATCTAAAAAATGTTTTCACATCAAGGGACTTAATATATGTGTGTGTGTGTGTGTGTGTGTGTGTGTGTGTGTGTGTGTGTGAACTCCATGTTAAGCAAGGAAGGAATTACACATCTCCCTCATATTGGGATGTAGAAAGGACCTAAACTTTAAATTTTACTTAAACTTGGACATTGAAAGGACATAAAATTTTTTTTTTTAACTATTGGTATAAAAATATTTTACTTAAACTTGGACATTGAGATACGTTATTTATGGGGTGGTAGGTGTGCGTGGGAGTCTCCTTGATCCTAGAGGTAATATCATAGTCTATTATGCATGGGGTTTATGGACTGCAACAAATAACATCGTTGAAGCTTACACTCTTTCTTTATGAAGGTATACAAATAGAAAAATAATGAAACATCTCTCATCTTGTAGTCTTCAACGACTCTATGATGATTGTGCGAGCAGTTATCAAAAGAACCACCACTGTGAATAACCACTTGAATGGCATAATTCACAAAATCCTTTCCCTTGGTGACGGTTTTGTGGAGCTCAAGATATACCACATAAAAAGGAACCTAATCCCCTTAGCCGATCATCGAGCCAAGGTAAGCTCTAGGATGGAAAAAGGGGCGATAAATGTCAATGGTGAAAGGGGGACTCTACCCATCCCCTAGCTCCCCCTTGGTCTTGGTGCAACTTGACAGCTATGATGAAACCTCTTGGCAATTGTTCTCCCTCCCTCGTACATCAGGTGTTTAATGTTATTTGTGTGAGGTTTAATGTGGAAAGTGCGAACATTCATTTAGGCATGAGTGACCCTGGTTCTTTAGGTGGTGTGTTGGCCCAATAAATGGATTCTTTGTTATCATTTCAGGGTGATTTCATCTCTAGTTTGAGAGGTGTTCCAGTTCACGTGGGGTTTCGTTGGTCGCTCCACATTGGGGTTCCTTGGGCTTGCTAGTTATAGATAGGAAAACTTTTGGAAGAAACATCCCTCAATGAATTCACTTGGCTTTCCGTTTCTCTTTGGTCTTTTGCTCATTGAATTACGGTTATGGTGTTGTTTGTTCTCTTTTTTGTGTGATACCCTCTTGTTGTGTCTTTTATTTCATTGTTATTCATGGTTCTTGTTGGGATAATCATGGAGGTTGGAGATGTTATAGCATTCGGCCAAAGTGGGCAATGATGGAACCATCCGTGAATGATTTCAAAAAGATTCTTTGTCGCCATGAGAAATTTTCCTAAGCAAACAATTATGCCCTTCAATAGGTTAAGAATAACTTTAGGGAATTATTTATAGCCAACATTGAAATATTTTATTATTATGATTATTAAATGCCATGTCTCAATTCCATGTTGAGCACAAAAGGAATTACACATCTCCCTCATACTAGATTGTAGAAAGTGCCTCTCAATGCAACAATGGATTGAAACAAAAAAAATAAATGAATAAAATGTAAATAAAATTATGGGCAACATATGAGGTTGGAGAAAGAAACGATTAATAATCGAAAGCAAGAGAAATAGGGTGTGATCTTCACTGTAATATATGATCCAGGAGGATCTGAAATAATAAAAAATAAAAGTTCTCTAATGCTCATGACATCTACACCATCATGAAGTGCTCGTCACAAGCTTTCTGGTGGCGCAAACGAATAGAAAAATAGAGTCTGTATGCAAAAGTTATCACAATCTGAAGTTTGTGTCAAATAGGTAAAAAGTCAACTAGTCAAAGGGTGGCGTGGGACATGTGGCACAGTCTACAGAGGACAAGTGGTAGCTCCTGCAACCGACACATGGCATTTTAGATCTCGACATTTGACAATTTTTTATGTTGAAAAGTGGCAAGGGGTGATTGGTCCACATGGCATGGTTTTGGCCAACCATGGGCTGACACACGACCCAATCACAGGGTGCCACGTGTCACCCTGGATGGGGTCTAAAAGGAAGAATGCAAAATGGTGTACTCCATGGGAATCGAACCTATGACCTATCAATATAACAAAGTCCTTGCACTAATGCAATAGCCACAAAAGCAAACAATTCACTTTATAAAATTACCCACTTTTAAAAAAAAAAAACCTTAAGCACCTTTTCATGGCTAAGGGAGGTGCACCTTGTTGGGTGCTAGGTCATATGACAAGCGCTGTGACCAGGAGAGCGCATGGGCGTGGGGGCTTAAAGGGTCTAGCACCAGGCCACATGTCACCCATGCGACCACAAAAAGGGGCGCGCGCCCTAATTTTGGGGGCTTAACCATTATTTGCCAAATTAAGTGGGTTTTTACCTTATTTTAATGGATTTGTTTTGCTGATTTTTGTGGAGTTTTGGCCAAAAAGAGTGGATCTAGAGCCCAGGAAGAGGCCAAATTCTTGGGATAAGTTGGGAATTCGACCCCAACTCTTTTTCTACATAAACCAAGCTTGTGTGCCATCAAGATACAATGATTTTGTTGCAGGGATGTGGAGAGAAAGATTATAGAAAAGAGACCATTTTTGTCAGTTCTCATGTTGTAAGAGGCCTTTTGAGCCCATTTGAGAGAGGATTTTGGTGAGGTCTTTTGCATATGATCATGTAGGTCATGTACAACATATGCATAGTGCTTTTGCAGTAGTTTGTAATCAGCTTGTTGATGTAATTGAGCATTTGGAGAAGAATAATAAAGCGGTCACCACTGGAAGTCGGACCCAAAGATGTAGCCACACCTTGGTGAACTTTGTTATCAAACTTCTCGTGTCTCTATTTCTCTCTTGTTTTTTTCCTTCCTTCTTTAATTTATGCACTTAATAATTGTTAATTTTGCATAATAACTATGAGTTTATGTGTTTCACATTCTTATCGATCTGGTGCATAAGATACATAAACTTAACTTGCAAAAATTGTCAGTAAAACCTCTAATTTTCAGATCAAGTTATTGGTATCAGAACTTTTGGTTTTGAAGGTTTGACAAGAATTTCAAGCATTGGATGCTCACCAAAGCCAAACTCAAGCGAGGAGAAGGCCAACTTGAGGCTTTTAATCCATAGATTCAAAGGAGACCTTGTAAATAGGAGATGTCTTCACCGAGGAAGCTAGGTCCTTATGCATCTAAGGATGATTTCTTTGAGGCATTTCAATTGATGAAATCCATGGTAGAGGAGCTTTACCATGGAAGAGGACAATGAAGAATTTCAAAGGTTGAAGAAGGTGAATCTTCAGTAAGAGCAAAAGGACGAGTTGAAGGTGGTGGACCTTCAGAACCTTCTTCCCCTTCATCCTCATCATCTACAAGTGAAGCAAGTGTACATTCCTCCAAGGATAAGCAACCTAAAAAAACTCATCATTCTTATGATATTCCTTTATTAAAGCTTGATGTAAAATTTAAATTGCCCTCTTATGATGGTGAATTAAATGCAGAAAATCTAGATAATTGAGTTAGATAGCTTGAAGTCTATTGCAGGATACAAAGGATTGTTGATGATGAAACAAAGATCCAACTTGCTAGTCTCAAATTGGGAGGCACAACTCTCATATGGTGGGAAATCAAAACTAAAGATGATCTCAGGAAAATTGGTAAAACAATCTCTTCCTGGAATGATTTTGTTATTGCATTGAAGAAACAATTTTATCCATTATCATACATGCTACAAGAAATGATGAATTGGCAAAGTTTAAGGCAAGCTAAAGGTCAAAGTGTACAAGAGTACACACAAGCATTTCATAATAAAGCATTAATATTGGGTATTCCTTTATATACACAGGAAACACTTCTAAAATATATTGGTGGTCTGCTTTCTTATCTCAAGCATACTATTCTTATGTTAAATCCTTCTAAATTTGATGAAGTATATGTACAAGCCATTCACATTGAATCATGTAAAAGGAATGTTAGTGACAATGTTTCTACAGATTCCTTACAAGGAAAGGATTCAGGTAAAATAAAAGAGAAAGTGAAGAAGACAACCACACCGAAAAAGGAGAAGCCTACTTGCAAGCATTGCATGAAGGAAGGCCATGATGAAGATCATTGTTGGATCTTACATCTTGAGTTGAAGGCAAAAAAGTATGCCAATCAAGGGAGAAAGAAGACCACAATTGCAACAGTTCAAGTGGATCTGGGATCAGACTTCGATGATGAGACTAAAATTGTAGCTATGGGAATCTGATGTATAACTTATGTTGCAAGTACTAGCTCTTCTAATTCAGATGTTTTAAATGATGAGTGTAAAAGGAGTGAACTTTTCCACATAAGAGTCATAACAATAATGTTAAAGTTGATACTCTTGTAGACAATGGATCACAAGATAATCTAATCAGTGAAGAGGTTGTAAATAATTTGGGACTTGAAACTAAGCCGCATCCTAGACCATATCCATTGGGATGGATATGTGGTGATAATAATTTGCAAGTAACCAAGCAATGTAAAATTAAGTTTGTAATCACTTCTAAGTATGTTGATGAAGTAGAGCTTGATATAGTGCCACTGTACATATGTGGAATTGTCCTGGGAAGCCCATACCTTTATGATAGAAAAGCCATATTCTACAGGGAGGAAAATAAATATTGCTTCAAGAAAGATGGGAAAGAGTATATTGTTTGTGCTCATCGCATGAAAACTAACAGGTCTTTTGCAAATACAGGGCAGTTAAAAAGAATGGTAAATGCAAGCAAGAGTTTAACACTTATTTCTGTAACAAATCTGAAAGAAAGTGATGTTAAACATAAAATGGTTAAGTATGTTTCTAACAATCATGAAGTGTCACAAGAAGTACAACATGAGGTTCAACTTCATACTTTGGTTACTGTTCCTGTTCAGAAGAGGAAGTGTGTATTTTCATTCTCATTCACATATTCAATATTGTTGTTTAGTTTGCTGCTATTCGGTGGTGTATGGCTCGTAACTGCGACAAAGAATGTATATAATTGTGCAATAGATGGGATGATTACTTTGATAAACAATGTTATCTCAATTTTCATGTTTGTTGTGGTCAGTTCGGTGATTATTTTCAAAGCATAAAGGATGGATGATACAAGACAAGTGGGGAGGAAGTACCCTCACTTCTTACTTGAGTAAAACCAGGCTTTTGGTGGTCCAAAAGCTTCAAGTGGGGAGGATTGATCCAGGAGGATCTAAAATGCTAAAAAATAAAAGTTCTCCAATGCTCATGAAATCTACACCATCATGAAGTGCTCATCACAAGCTTTCCGATGGCAGAAATGGATCGAAAACCAGAGTCTGTATGCAAAAGTTATCGCAATCTGAAGTTTGGGTCAAATAGGTAAAAAGTCAACTGGACAAAGGGTGACGTGGCACATTTTGGGCATGGCATGTGGCACAGTCTGCAGAGGATAAGTGGCATCTCCTTCAATTGACACATGGCGTTTCAAATCTTGACATTTGGTAGTTTCTGATGTTGACAAGTGGCAAGGGGTGATTGGTCCACATGGCATGGTTTTGGCCAACCATGGGCTGACACGTGGCCCAATCACAAGGTGCCACGTGTCACCTTCGATGGGGCCTAAAAGGAAGAATGAAAAATGTTGTACTCCATGGGAATCAAACCCATGACCTATTAATATAACAAAGTCCTTGCACTAATGCACTAGCCACAAAAGCAAGCACTTCACTTTATAAAATTACCCACTTTTTAAAAAATTAAACCTTAAGCACCTTTTCATGGCTAAGGGAGGCGCATCTTGTTGGGCGCTAGGTCATATGACAGGGGCGCGCATAGGCATGGGGGCTTAAAGGGTCTAGCACCAGGCCACATGTCACCCATGCGACCACAAAAAGGGGTGCGAGCCCTAATTTTGGGGGCTTAACCATTATTTGCCAAATTAAGTGGGTTTTTACCTTATTTTAATGGATGYTTTTGCTGATTTTTGTGGACTTTTGGCCAAAAAGAGTGGATCTAGAGCYCAGGAAGAGGCCAGATTGTTGGAAGAAGAYGAGAATTCAACCSCAACTCTTTTTCTACATAAACCAGACCTGTGTGCCATCAAGATACAGTGATTTTGTTGCAGTGATGTGGAGAGAAAGCTTATAGAAGAGAGACCATTGTCGGTTCTCATGTTGTAAGAGGCCTTTTGAGCCCATTTGAGAGAGGATTTTGGTGAGGTCTTTTGCATCTGATCATGGAGGTCATGTACAACAGATGCATAGTGATATTGCAGCATATTGTAATCAACTTGTTGATGTAATTGAGCATTTGGAGAAGAGCAATAAAGCGGTCACCACTAGAAGCGAGACCTGGAGATGTAGCCACACCTTGGTGAACTCCTTTATCAAACTTCTCGTGTCTCTATTTCTCTCTTGCTAATGTCCTTCCTTCTTTAATTTCTGCACTTAATAATTGTGAATTCCGCATAATAACTATGAGTTTATGTGTTTCGCATTCTTATCTATTCGGTACATAAGATACATAAACTTAACTTGCAAAATTTGTCAGTAAAATCTCTCATTTTTAGATCAATATCCCAAATTAAAGATTTGGATGGTCTTTAAAATCAACCTACTTCTTCATATGATTGATATGAAAAGATGAAATTTACATCTTCAACATATATGTTTGTACATCCTCCATATACGACCTTCATATACGGGAAAAGGTTCATCCAACCTCAACCTAAATGCCTTAAGGAATTTAATACCATGTAAATATTGAAGTTAAGTTCGAAATTAACCTTTAAAAAAAAGAATTTAATGCCATGTAAATATTAAAGTTAATGCAAAATCAAGTTAGGGATTTTCTCTCCAACTAAAAGATCGAAGAGTGTCGTTTTGCAATATATTGGTATATTTTCAAGGCATAAATTCTACGAGCATGGAAGGTTTGGTTGCTTTGTCATGCGTTGTATCATGATGTTAAAATTATCTAACAACTACAATGTCATATGAATTCCAAGATTTCCAAAGTTGTGAAGGAATATTTTTGCAAGCTAAATGTGGGATCTATCCAATAATAAATGTGGGATTTATCTAATTATCGAGCTAATCATCTAATGTGATTCTATGATTCAATGTTGAGTGAAAGAAAATCAATGACATGTGATTCTATATACACCATGGAAAGAAAATTGACGCCATTTGAAACTTCCAAAGGTGACGCTACAAATAAAATCGACACCATTTGAAACTGTGTACGATTTGACATTGCAGAAAGCTAACACGATTGAATCTATATATATACATTAGATACTCATTTTGTTCATAGTAAATAGTTAAAAGTTAGAAATCATATTTGATGATGTGTTTTGAAACTGTAATTTTACTTTTAATGTATTTAAATGCATTCATGGTACATGTAATATCTATTTCTACTTCTTTTGACTTATAAGACTTTTTAATTAAGTCTCAAAACTATAAGGTAATGTTATAATCTCTTTGTTGGTTTAATTTTTATTAATAATAGTCCAAAATTGTTAAATATTGATCACAATTATATTTTTTATTTAATTGAGGTGATCGTAATGCATATGATGTTTGTAATGGTACACATGTTTATTGATTACTTTTTAATTAGCACAACCACATAATTGTGGCTTATCAACACCGAAAGGTTGATAAGATGAAAAGAATCCTTAAAAGAATATATTAAATTTTATTATTGATTAACAAATAAACGGTTGAGCTTCATTTATCTAGTGTTAATATTTTAATTTTTGTTAATCACTTAGGTGGCAATCAGTTAGTTATCAAAGTAATTTTTAAATATGATTAGGTAAATGTAAAAAAGTAAACGCGTAATTAGAGTATCCTCGGATGGAGTATTACCCTGACCATCGCATGCATGAACTAGCCACTTACACCTGTCACCCTCCGGAGCTACTCATCAACTTTGAGATTGATGGTTGTCACCACGCATTTAAGCTCGCTCAGGCCATTATTACAGTCACAATATTGTATGGATTCGACCATGTCCCTCATCTATGGGAACGGTACGGGCCTCACTACGGTTAAGTACAGAGCATTGAAGCTTTCTGTCCAGGTTCTTGAGAGTCTCATCAGGACTCGCATCACTGTCAACAACTTATTTTGGCTTTGCTTTCTTGCCCACAACATTGTTTATTCCTCCCTCATTGTGCTATTGGTCTCCTTCCTCTGGATCTTTGTTTTGTTCCTGCAGAGTCCTTTTCTTTTTCTTTGGCTCGTCCTATGTGGGAATTAGTTGGGATGTGTGCCTCATGAGGGGGGTAAGTTGTGTCGTGATGGTGGGAGATTTTTTGGTTTCAAAGGCCATCGTCACAGTTCTTCTCCATTTCACGGTGTTGCCAACAATGGCTTGTTACGCCCTCGTTTTTCTACCATGGATCGTAGCTCTTCTACTCCTGATGTTGCATTTGAGGAAAAGGTGACAGACTCCATTCCTTCCCCTACCCTTGTTCAGATTCCTCACTCTTGTGCGGTAGGGGATGACCCAAATTCACAAGCAAAGAAGCTTCCTCTGGTAGCGTTCACGAACGACTAGCGTCAGCTAATCATTGCTTTGAGGCAAGACAATGCAGAGCAAAAATTTAGAGAAGAACTCATGGATAAAAAGCTTGAGTGGTTGTTGGATTCAGGCTCAGTTGATCCAAGTCAGAGGCGTAATCAAGCGAATTCGCTACAATCTGTGATAATCCCAGAATGACATGGCTCTTCCAAGCAGGATTCTCCAAGCGACACTGATGGTAAATAAGTATTGAATCTTATCCTGTTTTTTTTATTCTGTATGTTTATGCATAGCAAGTGAGAGCATACTTCTCTCTTGTTTTGGATTTCTATGGTTTCGTTCGGTCAATTATAGTCTCAACTATATCATAATGACTTTTTTAGCCTTTTTGGCAATGTTCTTGAAATACTACATACCTGGTGCAGAGGCCTGGTTTTCTTTGTTGGCAGCCTCTGCACCAGGATCACTGATATATGATGTAATTTTTTACTTTGAAAGGTAATACAAGAATATAGCTTACAACAACAAAAAAATAACTAGAGTATGTTCAAATAAAACTGGGAATTTTATATTAAACAAAAACTGTGTTCTAGACACAGGAAGAGTCATTACATCTTCCAAAAAAAGCCTAGAAAGTTCAACCTCAGGTTGTATGTTATCAGTGTCTGAGAAAAAACAAACTAGTGTCCATGAGTTGGAATTACTATTGCTACAAAGCCTAATATACCACTTGTAGAATAAACCAAGAATCAAAATACAAAAGCATAGCATATTGTTTAATTGTTGTCTAAAGGTGTTCCATCCCGAACTTCCTCGTAGAATCTCGGTGGTGAATTAAGATCTGGGAGGTGCCTGGGGGAGTTGGACATGACGCCTCATCCGAAATTTCCTGAGTGGTTGTTGATGTGCTTGGGGAAGTAGGCATGGAGCGTATTTCCACAACCTCAATGCGAATGACCTCAACTTCGTCCCTTAACTGTTGTAGACCTTGTCTCTGTGATATCAACAAGTCCATTGCAGTTTGCCACTGTGTGGAGGCATTCTCTAGGCTTATTTGCAGAGAAGAAACCCAATTGACCAGGTCTGCCTGATGTTCTTCCTGAGGCTCACCATGCCACCTAGCATCTCGCGTCCTTCTATTGGCCATGCTATCCTCTCTCCCTTCTGTCCAAATTGCTTCTGAGACTGATTTTGACTGCAGATGAACTGAGGGAGCTGCTTCTAAAGCTAACTCCACCTTCAATTCCATACTTCTGTAACACTCATACTTCCAAATACCTTGAGGATTCACAATGAAAATTTGTCGTTGGGAGATAAATCTACCCCCTGGCCAATGCATTAGCCGTTGCATACCTCGTCGACCTCCAGAAAGATCTCGGCTCATGTGGCAAGACTCCGACTCTACATACCCATCATCACTAGAAATGGATGAGGGAAATTGGGAAAGAAGTGACTCCAGAGGGGTACTAGATCGCACCCATTCCATTCACTCAGACATTTTAACCACCTGTGGAATCGACCAAGGGAGGAAGGACAATAAGGATCTCTTGTGTGATATAACTCCAGACTCTGCAAATGCATGGAGTGAAACGTGGGCACAACCACCTATCCACCGTGCCAACCCAGACGATCCCATGCTTATGTTGTCATCTGTCATCTCTAACCGCCTCCAAATGTGGCATATAGCTAGTGTTTGGTGAAACTTTGTTCCCTCGGCTAGTGGTTCCCTCCAATGGGACAAGTTTCTCATGCGATTATCCTTAGTGTCTTGCATTAGGGGATAAAATGATGTGCTTCTTGGCCATCGATGCAAAAGGTTCCCATCAAGTCTCGAGTAGCCGAGTTAGCCAAGGAATCAACCACATAGTTATTATCTCTAAGCACATGGAAGAATTGTATAGAATGGAATGTCCATGCCTCCGACAATGCTCTAAACATAATGTTTCTGAGATTCATATCTTTCAGGAGAGATCACTTTCTAAACTGATTAAGAATGTCGTTGGAGTCTCCTATAACGATAAGATCCTCAATTCCTTGGTGCTTTGCAATATTCAATCCTTTTATAGAGAGTGTATGCTTCCGCCTGGTTATTGGATGCTTTCCCAAGTTCCAAGAGTAGGTTGTTCGAGTATGTCCCCCTCGGGAAAAGATAACCCCACCCACTCCTGCCACCCCTGAAATCTTAATTATATTTATTAATTCATTTTCAACTGATTTAAAAAGATTATTATTATAAAATTTTATTCATACTAAATTAATATTAAAACTTTTCATTATGATTAATTAATGTAAGTACATGGTAAAATTTATTTAAAGGCATTTTGTTTAAAAGAGGTCACTTATGTATGTAAACAAAT
>JZKD02S0162579.1:234666-251100 GCA_000966675.3 Picea glauca
AGGAGGTTGCCCCCTCGAAGAGGCTTATTATCTGAAATTATCTCTTTTTCAAGGCGTTGAGTACTTTTCCTGAGGTTTTTCTATGCTATATTGATGTTTGGTTCTTAACACTGCCAATCTATAGATCGGGTGATTGGAAACTCTTGTGATGACTCTCCTAGCTGTTGGAGGTGGTTTCCCACTCCAAGTCACTAGATCCACTAAGAACAGTGCACCCTCATGAAGAGAAATACTCCCCTCTAGAAGATAGAATGTATATGCAGAAGAATTCCCTCATAAACTAATGAAAAAATGCACTAGGGTGGTAGAAACGACTCCTGGAAGGATCTCTACTGAAGATCTAGCCACTTGTAAGTAAATCAAACCCTTTTCACTCCAATGATGCGCCCAACCTGTTGGAAACCACTAAAATTGTGCCCACTTCCTCAAACTACCTTTGAACTGAACATAAACTGAACTAGAATGGTGAGGGATGAATCTTTCACCTCCTTGGCCAAGCTTGGACAATGATTAGAGGAATCTTTCACCTCCTTGTTGATATCTAGGGTTGGTTCAGAAAAAACCCCTAAGTACCATGGGCTCTCTAGCTAAGAAGTCGGATATCAAAATATCAAACAACATAATGAGAGAATAGAAGCCCCTATCTCTCTTTTATACCCCTATTCACCTTTTCTCTACAAGTGACTTTTAATTTACTTTTAATCTTTCTTCATAAAATCACTTTTATTAATTAATAACCTTTTTTTCCTCTAAAAAGTGATTAATTATCCCTTGTGGATTCTCCAACCACTGAAAGTCACTTTTCATCATCTTATCCAGCAGATATTTTCCTCTTGATTCCAATGAGCTATTAAACTAAGGGGTTTCTTTAAATATTATGCCTAAAATGACCTCCTTAGTGAATTTAATTAAAATATGCTCCATAATAACTCAAAATTACAAAAATAATCAGAATGCAACGAAACCAAAGACAAGATGTGTGGAATGGATCATGATGATGAAATATGGTGAATAATGTAAGTTGGGCCCCATAAAGATCCTCAATACCTCCTGAACTAACTATCACTCCCAACTAGCTACTCTGGCAAGCATCCCACTCTGTGACATAAAAGAATCCAAAAATGGGGACATTACACTCCTCCCTGCTCTAATATTGCTTGTCCTCAAGCAATAACCGAATCAATCTATGTATGATCCCAAGTCCCATATCCACTTGTGTGACATGTAGTATGCTCCCCTCAAAACATGGTCCATCCAAGTGCTCACTGTGCAGTAGATCCTTGGTTAACTCATTAAGCAACCGTTCCACTCAGACCTCAACTCCATCAAACTTTGGACTAAAAAACACTCCAATCCATGGATCCCAAATCAAGACGTGAAATGCAGTGCCATGTAAAGTATATTCCTGTAAGACATCAACACCATGAGTCTCCTGAATATCCCCAACCAATGGAACAAGTAAATACAATATCCATCCATCAAGTAGTCTCTCACATAAACCAATCTCCCAACTATCTCCTCCAATAGAATCCAGGTCCCCTGCTAACCAAGAAGATGATTTATTGATATACCTGATCCTCAACCAATGGGTTCCATCCTACCACATAACATCCTCATTTCAATCTTCTCTCAAATTTCCCCAACAATGGAAGGAACCAATCATGTGAGTCCCTAAAAATCCCATGCGCTCTAGAAGAACACCAATCCCTACATCACATAACTCTAAGGGTACCACACCAAGTATCTTGATGCCTACTAAACTATAAAGCTTTGGTCAAAGTGTACTGATAGCTATATTGTCTTGTCCACGATCACTAAACTCGGCCTGCCTATCAATTCATACTGTTATCTGCAGTGTCCCGTGCTCTGGTAATATCCCTATGATGTCATCCCTACTATGTAGCTCTAGTACACCAGGGTTGAGAGATGCTAGCATACTCTCCAAACTCTACCCTGAAATGAGGTGGCTAAGGAATCATGTCCCGACTCTTGATGCTGACATACCGAGCATGCCACCGTGTGCCTCATGACATCATCCTCGAGATCCTCCTAAGAGAATCTCTCTCTGATCTGTCGATGAGTCCTAAAATGGCCAAGTTGTCCAACCCAAGGTACATCATATACGGTCCTCAAGATCTTTGACACTGCCTGTTGCGACCATACATCCTACCAACTGACCTCATAGTCGTTATCATAAGCCTTTGTTCTACTCTGCTCCCCATCCTCATCCCGCTGAGACTTTGAACCTATATCCATCTTTGGAATATCCTTTGTCCCATGGCTGAGGATGATCTCCATCATTCCTAAGGTCTCAGGAAAACCTCCCCTATCCTGCTGCATATAATGAAATATCTCCTGTTAGGAGGTCTCTTCCTAACAACTCTCCATGTCCCATGTAACTAAATATCTCCCCCTATGTTGTTGTATATACTGGAAGTATTGGGGAAGGCTAACAAAAATAACTGCAATTGTATGTAGGACTGGGGAGTGTCATATGCATCAGTCAATCCCAAAGGATTGACCGAGAACTCATCCATTGACACCCATGGTGAATAATCTCCTGTACTCCTCACTAATTTCAAACCATCAAGTACAACAATAAGTAATTCCACAAACTCATGGTCAATCACACTCCCTCCATCATCACTCATATGTCTGTTTCTACTGAGAAGATGATCTCCTAGATATATATACTGCTACAAGGGAGATGAATCTCAATGCTCCACTAAGTATGTCTCCTCCCTACACTCCAATGCATCCCCTTGGATCCCAATGTACACCTCTGCATGCCCCTGTGAACTACCTCTCATCACTGTATGTTCATGTATACCCATGCAAGCTCTTATATCCTCCTGCATCATCACTTATCATGGGTATACTGTTGGGTCAACCTCTACATGGATGTGAACCAATCCTGGAACCCAAATGGATGTTCCCTCATAACTGTGCACGACTCTGGAATCCCCATGTATATGTGTGTGACCAATTGTCTTAGAACCCCTCATGAATGGTGGTCCCTGTGACAGATGAACATCCTCCCACATCTCTGGATCACATCTCTCCATAATCACTAGTGATCCTAGGTACTCCTCATGCTCCTCCATCAACTGGTGCTCCTCTACCGAACCACCAACAACCTCTATTGATGTAGTTGAAGTATATATCTGACTCTTTGCTGAAATAGATGTAGTGGATCCCTGACTAGTCTCCTCAAGGAGCTCCTCTAATCTGGACTCTGATTCTTGAAGCGTTGTTTGTGTGTCTTCCAAGAATCCCCATGTTCTTACCAACTCATGAGTGAGTCGGTCCACCTCAGTCTCCTTCTCCCTCAACACCCTATGATACATCTTGCCAACCTCTAAAAGGTAATATCTATCCATAAGTAACTGCTAATAGTTGATACTCATCACGATCACTCTCTCCTTGAGTGTCTGGATGTCCTCGAGGGAAATCTCCCCATCTTAACTATCATGTGTCATCGAGGCCTTCGAAAAATACCATGCCACATATGCGTGTGTATCATCAATGTGTCTAATGGCTGCCATGATCATGTCCTCTCTGACCCTCAGCTGTCCTGCCAAATGTTGTGACTCCTGATCACTATCCTGCTGAGGTGATACCTCATGACTCCCACTGTTAATGTCAATAGTAGAATCCCCATCAATACACTCCTCAAGAGATAAGGCACCATACGGTCCACTGTGCTACTGAATCCCCCTATATGTCGTTGTACATCATCATATAATATTGCCTCAATATGAACCACCTTGTATCCTATATGTGCAATTGTATCCTCTTGTGCACTCACCTTACTAATATCATCTACACCCATATCCCATATGGATGTCTACATACATGTGATATGGTCATCCCGACCAACAAGGAAAGCATCCTCGTCACTGTAGATTGGCCCTGGAAGTAAGTGCCCCATCAATTTGTTAGTCTCCCCAACGTGATCTATCAATGGACTCCCCAAAAGAGGTGACTCTCCCTCCTCATATTGATAGGTATGCATATAGTCATATGTCTCCAAGTCACGCCTATCCTAGTGGGCATGTAGATCCATATGTCCCTTGTGTTAAATCACAACACAAGGCTCCTCTACCACATCTGGAATTCCATTGATATCCTTCTGTGTCATGTCTATCATAAGTGTCTAAGAAGGTAAGGATTGTGCCACGCTCAACTCCATCGAAATATCCTCATCCCCAATGCATGGCTCCCTAGAAGTCATGTTAACTCCCAAAGGTAGGTCATCTAACCTCTGAATCTCAACATGCCTAGGTGCTAACACATATGCACCCTCACAAGCACCCTGGTCATCACTCTATCCATCATATGTGCAGGAGTCTTGGGACTGCTCTAATGAGGCATCTAAGGCTGCATCCTCACGCACATCCTCCTCATCACTATCATAGTGCACCTCAATGTAATGCAATCTCCCTTTACCCCTCCATCTGTGATCTGACTCCTGAGGCTCTTTGCAACTGTAGCAAAGTTCCTTGCTCCTAATGGTTGTAGACTCAATCTGTGCTTCCTTCAATCTACTATTTGGTAGTGATATATCTTCTTTACACCAAGCTCTAATCTTATGTAATTCTGATATCCACTCATATATGTCTTGCTCCAATTTTACCCAAAGCTTTTCTTGGTTATCCATCCTCTTAGGCCATTGAAAAGAGTGCTACTTTCTCATTCTAAAATCATATATTTTCTCTTTATTGAAGACCCCTCAATTTGGGAGGAATCTTCGCTCTGATACCATTGTAATGTTCCCAAACAAATTTGCTTGGAACATGTTAAGTTTTTATGTTTTCTGGTTGTGGTATTTTGTCAAACAGTTTGTTGATTTAGTCTTCTTGAGTTGCGATGGGGTTTGTGATGATGGTTTTTGTTGTGTTTGCAGCAAGTAAATGATATATATATAGTAAATACATATACACAATGAGATGCAAGAGAAGCAACACAAGAAATAGCCACAAATACCTTAGATCTGAGTTTATTTAGTTATATACCTGACCTCATACAATAGTAGAGTAGATATGGAATACATAGAGCATAAAAGTGTGTGTGGTTGATAATGCCTCCAAGATACATTAGAAGATGAAGATATAGGCTTTCAAAAGCCTCCCCAAGATGAGTACCAAATATCTCTAAGACCCAACTCTTCCCCTTTGTTGTAGGTGATGTCTTCTCTAGCACAATGCACCCTCACTGGTTGTGGCAAGCTAGGAATTCGGCCTCCAAGAAGATGACCACCAAACCAATGAAACCAACTACCAATATGTAGATTGGGTGATTGGAAACTCTTGTGATGAATCTTCTAGATGTTGGAGGTGATCTCCCACTCCAAGTCACTAGATCCACTAAGAACAGTGTGCCCTCCTGAAGAGAAATACGTCCCTCTAGAAGATAGAATGGATATGTAGAAGAATTCCCTCATACACTGATGCAAAAAGGCGCTAGGGTGGTAGCAACCACTCCTGGAAGGATCTCTACTAAAGATCTATTTACCTCTAAGCAAATCAGACCCTTCTTCCTTCAATGATGCGCCCAACCTGCTGGAAACCACAAAAATTGTGCCCCGCTTCCTCAAACTGCCTTTGAACTTAATAGAAACTAAACTAGAATGGTGAGGGAGGAATATTTCACCTCCTTGGCCAAGCTTGGACCAATATTAGAGGAATCTTTCACCACCTTACTGATCTCTAGGGTTTATTCAACCAAAACCCTCAAAACCTCCGAGTACCATGGTCTCTCTAGTTAAGAAGCTAGACATCAAAATATCAAACAACATAATGAGAGAATAGAATCCCCTATCTCTTTTTTATACTCATGTTCGCCTTTTCTCTCCAAATGACTTTTAATTTACTTTTAATATTTCTTCATAAAATCACTTTTATTAATTAATTAACCTTTTTTCCTCTAAAAAGTGATTAATTAACCCTTGTGGCTTCTCCGGCCACTGAAATTCACTTTTCATCATCTTATTGTGTAGATGTTTTCCTCCCGATTCTGTTGAGCTATTACACTAAGGGGTTTCCTCAAGTATTATGCCCAAAATGACCTTAGTGAATTTAATTAGAATATGCTCCATAATAACTCAAAATTACAGAAATCGTCGGAATGCAACGAAACCAAAGACAAGTTGCGAGGAATGGATCCCGATCATGAAATATGGCGAATAATGTAAGTTGGGCCCCATAAATCTCCTTAATACCTCTTGAACTCACTATCACCCTCATTTGGCTACTCTGGCAGGTATCGCACTCTATAACATAAAATAATCCAAAACTGGGGACATTACATAAGGGTCGTGATTGCTCTATAAACTCCTTATTAATGTGGCTGTCATCCACTAGGGGCATTTACTATATCAATTAGTTGAGGGAATCTAAATCAATTAATGCTCTGGCTTTGAAATTAATGTCACATAAAGTTCTAACAATCTCCCTTTATCAACTTCATTGCATATGTTGCCACCTTATTGCATTACTTCACTACCTTTGGTTTGTGTTTGTTATTTAATCCTCACCATTATCTTTATGCCACCTTATTCGTTCAATTTCTGCTTAAAATTTTTCCAATACCCTGCAATATAGATGGCTACAAAGCTTTCTTTGAAGTTTCCCATTATGTCCTATGAGAATATTATTTTTTCACAACTTCTCAATCTTTCCCTTGACTCATCTATAACTATTGTGGAGGTTTCAAACCTTAGCTCAATCTCCACAAAATCCAAACTAGTTTTATCATCACATTGCAACTTCTCACTAGATTTTTTCGTGGTCATGGCCATGCCTGCAATATTGCAAGACACGGTGAATTTGCATATGTGTAATGCAAATTCCTTCCATTGGATGAATGAAGGAAGATATCAAAATTATTCATGGAATGGAAGACACGGACAACAAAAAGAGATAAGGGTAAAGATTGATTGATATTATTCATAATTTTTTGTGCTTGGTCAAAGTTAGATTGATTGGTTGCTTTGTTTATCTAAGATGTGAGAGGTGAACTATATTGGTAGGTTCCTATTAAGCTTATCAATACTAGGACCCTACCTCCCATTGCTCATGTCACTACCACAAAGGAACGACCACAATGTAGACTAATGGGATGTGTGTTATTTGCACCCTCTGCACTATTCTTGGTCACATTACACTGAACTATAGCATAAATTCTCTTAGCTAAATAATTAAGTAATGGGCATGTAACCTTTTCCTTTTAAGATGACAACTATGTCGACTTCAACTCCTTGACACAATATGGAAATGATCGCTAGCATATATGGGAAAATGTTTAAATTGGATAACCTCTGCACCAATACATCATATAAGAAATCTAAATGCATCTACACAATTCAATTCAAAGTTGAATACATTAAATTTTGACCCCGTCATAATCTAAATTCAAATACAACTACAATTGAATTCCAATTTTTCCAGACAAACACCTATTTATTGTAAGCACGAGGATTAAAGGAATCCAATTTAGGTATTTCCATGTTGAACTCCTATTTATTATGAGTGTGGATCATAGAGGTGAATTTATTCATTATTTGCAAAGGCATAGATAGAACATTACCATGTGGGATTTTGCATAGTAGCATCTCTTAAGGACTGCATGCATAGACAAGCATTGCATGCAAAAGAGTTCATTAGACTAGTAAATTTGTCATCGTAGACTAGTACACCTCACCCATGGGAATTTGAACCAAACATCCATTGACACAGAACTAGCCTAATACCCAACAACATAAGTGAAACCAGTTGAGCTAATCCCTTGGTCTTGAGGGGATTCATTCTACAGAAGCACTTTTAGTGATTTCTCTGGTCTTTTTTGTTTTCACCCAAAGTTTAGTGTAGAGAAGTATCTTGCATGCACAATCCATATACACTTGAAATCCACATTTCAATTAAAACTTTCTTTGTTTCCATGTAATAAATTTTGCATGAAAAAAATGGGTACATGGAATCATTTTGGTGAAACAAAGTTTTAGTGACTTATGTAGTTTATCAAAACCTCTTCTCATTACAATTAAAACATTGTTTAGAGCAACTTTGAAGATGTTAATCTCCATGCTTCCAAAATGTTAAACAATATTCTTTAGGACTCAAGGGGCAATCATACACCATGCTTCCAAAATGTTAAACAATATTCTTTAGGACTCAAGGGGCAATCAACAATTGGCTTACGAAGAGAGCAAGCATGTCACAAAGTGAGATTTGAACCCGAGCAGGGGAGGCTAACAACTTTCCTCTCAACCACTCAAACTGCACCCAATTTACTAAAATTCTCTTTTATTATCAAGAACAATAAATATGAATACATTATATGTGATGAGAATGTTGAAGCTCTTATATTCATCATTTCCAAACACCCATCAATAAAATGAGATTCAAATGCAAGCAAATACATATTTGTTTATTACTCCAAAACATGTGCTTATTGGTGATTACCAAAATGTTTTCCCTAGGTGTCATTGTTGTAACAAACTCGAGAGATTTCAATAAGAAAATCATCAATGATTTAACCTATACACAATAGTCTACTTTGTGACATAGCTTAAGTTTTAGTTTAGTTGGTCTTCATTCAAACGCACTGTGTTTAAAAGAGAACACTTGTGTGGCCTAGGAATTGAAAGATTCATTTATTATATGACCTATACATAATAGTCTACTTTGTGACATAGGTTAAGTTTTAGTTTAGTTGGTCTTTATTCAAACACACTATGTTTAAAAGAGAACACTTGTGTGACCTAGAAATTGAAAGATTCATTTATTATATGATATACAACTTAGAGGTTGAAAGATGTGATTTGGTATTGATCCATTTTATTATTTAGTTTGAAATTCTCTCTGGATTGTTGGCGGTAGCCAAATTATTATGAAAGCCAAGTGTGATCATCCTACTAATTGCAATACAACTAACCTCCTCATTGCTAGGTATATGATATGTATGCTTTTAATGATAATTCATTATTTATTAAAAATAATCATTCCATATCTAACCATGGCCATACGACCAGCTCTAAGCACTCTCAATGTTGTAAATGTTCTCAAGTAAGTTATAAACAAACAGTGTGAGATGTATGACACAAATGATTATCACTCTTGAATGTAATTAATGATGACAATAAATATTATTAAAAAAAATCTGAAGTTTCAAGCAGTAAATTTTGGATTTAATCCAAAACCTAAAAATTAACAATACGTAACTATACAATGACAAAATAAAAATTAAGTGTTAGAAAAATTAAGTGACAACAGGTGTTGGCACCATTAGATTTTGTCTAAATTTGTAAAGTGAGAGTTAAAGCAGGTTGTACCTAGAACTTCGAAGTGATCGTATGGTCAACTTGGAGCAATGAAAGTTCACTTTCTACCTTGTACATGTTGTAGCTTTACCTTATTCAAGTTATATATTAAGGTTCTATTCAATAATTAAACTACTTCATAGTTTGGCCTCTCATTGTTACCATTTTGTAGGCTCTTGGAAGAGTTCCCGGGCCAACCAAGTTTAGCAAGAATGGTCAAAATGGGGAGGCCATGATTCTGGCTCCCATGAGTCCATGACCCAAAGATGGTATGCCTATATATAGTTGTTATTCAGTTTTAATGGTAGGAATTCATGAGAGAGTTCAATGTGATGTAGTACTGATAATGGAGGTTCTTTATCGTGTTAAATTTTTTATTGATCTGATGTTTTAGGCAGATGACACATTCGTTTGATGAGATGGACATGTGTATCAATGATGATATAACATACTATTTCAACCTGCACCAAGTTTAAAAAGCTCTCCATGAAAACATTACACGACTTCCATACTCGTGTAGAGCTTGCAATGGGTACACTTTTTCTATTCATTTCATAACAAGAAATAAACAAGTGCTACAGGGCAGCGTAGTCCCTGCTAGGTTGGAATGGGAATAAATTCATTGCTATGGCAGGATCGAGGGAGAAATAGAGGCCCGAAGCAACAGAGACACGTGGGAAGAATCTTGAAGTACAAGTGGTATCCATGCAGAAAAATGACTGGTGCTAGTGTGTCACATGCCAGCCATAAGACATCAGGCTGGTAGATGACTTGGGGAGAATATCACTGCAGAAGTAAGGCCTGAGCCCCGAAGAACCTCCCAAATTAGTTTATCATAATATTATATTAATATGGGGTTAATATGCAAACGAGGATGTCAATCCTACTGTGTTTTTTATAGATTTGATACTCATGTTTAAGTTTTTTCTTGGAGCATGTATAGTTCAAATATGGGACTAAGAAAATTTTTGTCGTAATGACTTGAAGCAATAAAAAAGGATAGTAGTATTTTTATTTTTTTTTGAAATAAAGGTTCCTAGACACATTAAACATTCAAATATAAGAAACACAATTTCCTGACATCCAACATAGTTGGAAGGGAAAACAATTATGAGCACATAAAAATAAAAGAATATGATCAATATGCATAAAGAGAACTAATTAAACATTCTGAAAGTAGTGCACAAGGCACCATCGAAATTGTTCTCGAATTAGTTTTCTTTGAAATTTATCAAAAATTAATAATGTCTGTTACATATTTCTGGAAATTTAAATGCGTTTTTCATATAGATTGGGATTGGGGCTCCTGCGAACCATAAAAGAAATAAGTACAAGAAATAGGACCGTAGAAAGAAGAAGTGCGCAGCGGTAGAGAGGAAGACCTGAAAAGAAGAAATTGGGAGTTATCAGTGTTTGGTTATAGATTTCTATTTAAAGAGGTGGAATAAATGGATTGATAAAGAAAACAATACGTGATCAGTATAGACTTACTATGAAGCTGATGCGTTTTTGTTTCTCTCGTTAATGGCCACAAGAATCGTGCCAACCGGTTGTTTCCCTTCGTCGGTGAGCTTGTCCATTCTCCTTTGGAGCCATTCTTCAATGTAGCTTCTCATGGGGGCCACGTTGATTTCTGAAAAGCTTGCTTTTTATTTTCCTTAGATCCATAGAAATACAATGCAGAGCCTGTTCAATTTCTTCATTGTTTGCTGAATAGTCCACTAGCCAGTTCTCCACGTCATCTTGACCATATTAAAGGATGTCGTAAAACTTTTCTAAAGAAAACCCCTTTAAAATATCAACTTGTTCATCGAAGGCTTGCTTGGTTAAGGCATGTATGGATAAAACAACTGCTAAACCCAACTGCTAGTAAATGTTCTAGAAAAATCCCATGAGGGTCGAACCCTCTTATCCTTTCAGCATATCTTAGATTCAAGTTCTTGAAATGGCCTGGGAATTTGTCAATATTGTTGACATTTCTGAATACAAAGTCCCTGACTTTCCAGGGCAGAGGAATGGACTATTTTTTTCTCTTGTCATGGAAAAATGCAACCAGTAGTTGTATTGCCTTACTATTTCTGTAACAAACATCTTATTTGTGTTGTGACATGGAAGGAAAGCAAGATTTTACTTGGAGTCAAAAATCATTATTACATTGTAATTTTCCATTTATTCAAGTGTCCCCTTCCTGTCCAAAAACTTGGTTGCCTGACCAGACATCCGAGGAGCATCCTTTCCTAACAATAAATCTTTGAAAATCGAGACAAAGTCATTAAAAGCCTCATAAAAACAATGGGAGGCCTTGTGCTTCCACAAGGCCATGTACCAGAACGTTACTAGGTCGAATTCATAGTTTATCTTCTTGGACATAGACAGTTTTGGAAACGGAAAACAATGCACTATCGCGAAAATCAAGTAGGATGACATATACAATTTATTATCTTCTTTGAATCATGACAATTGGGAACAAATTTCAATGGGAATTAGCTTCCCCTAATAAAAAATGAATTGTTCCTTGACTGTGAAATACAAAATATAAAGAACCATGTGGGAAATGCTTGTCGTGGATTCCTGTACCGTTATTCTTGTAAACAACCAGGCAATTTCTCGGAATGGATTTCTAAAGGAATTGACCTGCAACTTTGTGATATCTTTAGGAACTTTTTTCGGGTCTTCGAGGAACTCGGGTAAGAGGTCCAACCCGTTATCATGTTTTTCTAGGAACTGCTTGCAGTCTTGTCCTCTGAAGGTCAATGTTCGCTTCGATAATCTTAACATCTTGCAGAATACCTGATGTGACAAAGAAATAGGAGAATGGTTGTGCAGTGGAATAATTCTTTGGCTTGAAACATATTTTTCGATGCACCAAGAGACCACCTTCTTACAATCAAAAACCTCAGGGATGCAGCCTGCACGAGCGATTCCAGAGGTCCAAATCACTTCATTTTGGGCAGAACAAGATGAATAGTAAGAGTATTCCCTAGACCACTAGAAGTTCTGGTCCTCGCGTCTGAAGATATTCACTGTATCTCCACAGAACTATTGTCAATCTGCTGCCATAAGTTTATGAGAACGTTCGTTTGCTCCAGATGATGTTTCAAATGAAGAGTTGGAAGGGATAATATAACCCTCCACAAATCTTGGTCCAATGTGTGTGAATGGGAGATCTCGTCAAGCCTTTCGCTCATTAATGACAATCTCAACGGATGTTGCATGATGCACTGTTAGCATTAAAGACTAGTAATTGCATACCTAGAAGTGTGAAGATGGCATGTACGACGAAGAGCAAATAAGGATTGGAGATTTTGTGAACGTGCCAACGCGACGATCCGTGAAAGACATTTCATGTTGTTTGATATGAACAATTGAAAGGGATAATATAACTCTCTGTAGATCTTGGTTTAATGTGTATTAATGGGAGATCTCCTCGAGTGTTTCGCTCATTAATGGCAATGTTGAAGGTTCTTGCATGACTAGTTGTTAGCATCAAAGGTTACTAATTGCATATTTAGAAAGAAGTACGAAGGTCGCGGGTACAGGAAAGAGCAATTAAGGAATGGTTAATTATGAAAATTCGTCGACCAGGCTTCAAAATAGGGTTACAAGGTATAACCATGAGGGGTGAGGTCCCGAGGGTCAAATTGTATGTTTCAGAAGTTTTTGAGTGCAAAACGCATAAAACGCATAACACGGAAGAGGGCATGATGGGACAATCCATAGGTCAATTTGTATATTGCGGAACTCTAGGTACTGTTTGCAGGCCACAGAACATTGGAAGCGTAATCGTGAGCCCGCCTGTCCGGGAACCCGCAATGGAAAAAGTCGCTAAGTATGGAATAGGGAAACGGTAGGCCGGACTCGTTTTGATCACGAAAGTTTTGAGTGCAAGATGTATATCACAGAACAAGTGGCAAAAACCTTGGAAACCGTGTCCATAAAATTGGCTAAGTATGGAAAAGAACGACGGTTGGTCAGACTCGTGATGTGAGGATATAGATGGAGATGAAGATCCGTCAGTCCGCCAACCTGGGAACCCGTGATCATAGAAAGGCCACTAAGTATAAAACCATAAAGGGATAGTAGAGGGGAACAAGAAAAGGGAAAAAGGGGTAAGTATCTCACATAACAACATCCACTGTTTGTTTATTAATGCCAATCTTTTCGAACCCCTGGTGAGTTCTCACTAGTAAAAGCATAAATTACAGATCACAATTTTTTTTGGGTACAATATGTATATGACGAAATACGGGGCATAAGTGTTCGATAACGTTAACCCAGGAATCAGTGGCCAGATAATTGGCTAAGTATTGAAAGGGACCGTGGTTGGTCACGCTCATGATGTGAAGATATAGATGAATATGAGCATCTTCCAATCCACCAACCCGAGAAGCTGTGATCATAGAAATGCGACTAAGTATAGAACCACAAAGGGATAATAGAGGGGAAGAAGACAAGAGAAAAATGAGTAAGTATAGAGAAGGGAAAACAAAGGGAGAAACAAGCATTTTGTTTCAGCTATGTAATATACTTGGGGGTCGACAAAGACAACTTCAAGTTCAAATAGAATTTGTTTATATTTATTCCAATAGTATTCATATTATATCTTAATAGGTTAATTGTTGTCCAAATGCAAAGCATCTTCCAATTTGCAGGGTGTTTTTCGGTTCGCAAATTTCGTTCAAACCAATACGCAATAGAAATAATAATAATATATATATGATGTAACATTTTTTATATGCAATGATATTCTCAAATAGAAAAAACTGTAATATATGCACAACATTGAACAAGAACATGACGCCAACACCTGAGTTGCTTTGTTGAAATAGAGTCATTAATTCATTATATTTACAGGGCCTCGAAGAATGAAAGCAGGACGGGTACACCCATTTGTTTCTTAAGTATAGGGCAGGCGCCACATAACTATGTCCTATGACGAATTATTCTTTCATGTAAAATGTAAGGAGCGAATAGAGTAGCTTTTATTTAAATCGAAGTGTTGGGCAAGAGGAAAAAAAGCTCTTTGTGCATGTTTAATTACAGATCAAAGAGCGTCTTAAATTCTTGTAGAAAGACGTTGAATTCATCTATCAATAGTTGTACAGGCAAATGAGTCAATTTTAAAAAAGAAAATACAAAATAAAATAAAAAAAATAATATTGGACAATTGAAAACACCATACAAAAACCTCAAAAATATTATATTAAGATAAACTGGGTTACAAAATACAACTAAGATTATTTCCCAAAATAGTTGTCTTGAAATAATTCAACAGATATTCTCTGAAATTTAAATGTGTTTGCCATAATGAGTGCGATTGGGGCTCCCGTAGACAAAAAAAAAGAAAATATGTACAAGAATCAAGCTTGTAGATAGTCTTTTATAGATTTCAACTTGATCATCAAATGCTTTGCGTGGTTAAAAACAACGAGTTGAATATCGATTTCGGGTCTTGGACTTCATGGGTGCTGCCAGCTAGATCTATCCCAACTTCTTGAATAGTTTGTCTCTTCTAGATATGACCTGCCTGCATTAGCTTTTTATTCAGCATTCCATAGTTTTCTAAGTGTTAATTTCCCTCTATCATTGAAACTTGGGGTTTAAGGTGCCTTCCTTGTAATGTTCCTGGTTATCCACATCTTAGACAACTTAGAGATGTGATTTAGGCCCAATTCAAAGACGAGGGAGTGGTTTTATATGACATCAGATTTGGGGGAAAAAAATTCTGTTAGCCAACAGAAGTTGAGACAAAAAAATTCAAGTATCTTTTGACTGGTATTCTCCTTGTATTTGATTGTATGTTTGGTTGAAAGGCTTGCTTGAAGATTTGTGTTATCACTGGAATTTCGTCTGCACATGGCGACAAGAACTCTGCATCATCAAAACAACAATGAAGTCATTCATGGCACTGAATTAATTTCACAACACTCCAGAAGGGCCAAAAACTATACAAAGTAACCAAAAATTGTAGGGCGCTTTACAAAAGTTTGGCGCGCGCGCGCATGCACGGGACACAAACGTGTTATTAGCGCATGCGCGCTCAATGCGCGGCTGTCAACATAGAAACCTGTGCATCTACTAATTCGACGCATTAATTGAATAGGTCGGCCTCCCAACCGCCTACGAACCGACCCCCAAGATGATTTGACTCTCAAATCAAAGCCAGATCTACAAAATCGGCGGGTTACTGACCTAAATAAACCCTAAAAGGGTCCCTGTTCACACTTGGAGAAGGTTACGTGACCGCTCGTGAAGCTGCTATAAAATGCCATGAGGGTACACTATTTTGGCAAGGAATTCTAAGCACCATTATGCTGTTCAGATGGTTAAGGGCTCATCCTTTAACAACAACCCATCAGCTGCATCACCCAGAGTTCTTTCACTATTGTGCGCAGTTCATCTCATTTGTAAGGAAAGCATTATGTGAGGGCCCCGAAGAGCCTTCCGCTGGGGGGAGAAGGAGCCTCTGGTCTCTTCCTTCAGCGTGCTCTAGTTTCATTAATGCACCAGCCTGAAACCATTGATGACCCCTGTGTCTTGTGTTTGATGCTCTTTGTTTATTTTCGCAGTGTTATTTGTTTTCAATTGATAGTTAGATTGTAGTTAGTTTTGTTTCCTTTAACCCTTTGCTCCATAGCTGTTCTACCCTGCCAGACCCAACAGGGTATGCAAGCGCTCTCCATTTGCTCACCTGGTGACCATTTGAACGCGAACAGACTGGCGACTCCACTGGGGAGTTAGGTATCAAATCCTCCCTCATTTGGGTTTATTTTTCTTTCCTTTTGGTTTTATTAACTTGCAGGGACACAAACCGGCGTCCGCCGACCTGCTAACCAGTCGATTCACAGGAGAATCGAGAGAAATCCATCCGTAATTTCTTTCTCGGTAACTTATCACAAGCGCGCGGGTATTCCACCCCACAGACGCGCGCATGCGCTTTGGTTTTCAATACGGTACGCGTGCAGGCGCCACACGCGCCTCTGTCTGTACTAAAAGCCGCGCATTGAAACTAAATTTTTCATTGTAAGGTTTTGGATGTGGGGAAAGTCAGTTTCCTTCTCAAGAATGATGTTATGCATGCTCTAAATACTGCACCACTTAGACCCCTCAACTTA
>JZKD02S0162579.1:263380-273388 GCA_000966675.3 Picea glauca
CCCATCAGCTGCATCACCCAGAGTTCTTTCACTGCTGTGCACAGTTCATCTCATTTGTAAGGAAAGCATTGTGTGAGGGCCCCGAAGAGCCTTCTGCTGGGGGGAGAAGGAGCCTTTGGTCTCTTCCTTCAGCGTGCTCTGGTTTCATTAATACACCAGCCTGAAACCATTGATGACCCCTGTGTCTTGTGTTTGATGCTCTTTGTTTATTTTCGCAGTGTTATTTGTTTTCAGTTGATAGTTAGATTGTAGTTAGTTTTGTTTCCTTTAACCCTTTGCTCCATAGCTGTTCTACCCTGCCAGACCCAACAGGGTATGCAAGCGCTCTCCATTTTCTCACCTGGTGACCATTTGAACGCGAACAATTTGTATGTTAAATTTCTTTGTTTTGTTACTGTAAATTGGAAGGGACGTTCAAGTCACCTGCAAAATGCTCCTCTGTTGAAGTATATAGATTCTTCTAGCAACACAGATTTGGCAAGTATATCAAATGTTGCAGATTACACCAGAATATATATTTCGTCATAGGAGTGGCATACATCGTGGCTCAAAAAATGGTCTGGAATATTCAGAAGTGACGCCAAATATTGCTCCATGCTCGAATACAGTCAGAAGGAAATTATAAATTTGGATCCTCACAAAGGTGAGAAAATGTATGCATGGTTGAATCAACATTCTAAAATTATAGAACCTTCTATCTCAAAGTTGTAACAGACTTGACAGACAACCAACTTCTATCTCAAAGTTTGTTGAGCGACCTCTGGATGTAGTAACAAACTCGACATACAATCAACTTTTGATCACTACTGGTACTAATGTCAAGTGTAACAAGTCGTGACCCCAGGCTCCAAGTAGCTTCAACTTCAGGCATCCACACTGACAGTGACTCCAGTCTCCAGATAGCTTCAACTTCGGACATTGACACGGGCGGTGACAATGGGAACAGTGTCATTGAGTGCAGGGTGGTAATGCACTGAACAAGCATGCTTGTCATTGGCAAAGCAATTAGACTGCAGTATTGTCAGACCTACAAAGAGCATCTACTTTAGTGTTGCTTTGAGTCTGGAAATCTTTGGAGGTTGGGTGTCATGTGTGATGATGACCTCGACATTAGCTACATGTTAGACATTTATTATCTAACATTGCAGTGTTAATGTGGTTGCCATAGTCGACGACATGTCGATTGCATTGACCCAAGCAATATTAATTGTGTAATTAATTAACATCCTTGAAGGACGTGAATCCCAAACAACTCCTGGAACTTTTCGAACAATCATGTGTTAAAAAAATACATTGTTTTATATTTAAAAAAATAAGAAATTGTATTTTCTATGTCTAACATTAGGTTGCACGCATAAACCTTTTTAAGTTAACCTAAATTAAAATATAGTCAACTGAGATCCCCAGAACCGATCAAATTCCCTAGAACTAGTTTGTTTCCATCATGTCGGTTGGGATAGAAGGATCCACCACCAAGACAGAGAAAGAAGGTAGCAATAAAAAAACCTATGTAAACACAAGTTGGTGATGGAAGCACTCTTTGACCAGGAAGGCACTTTGTGCTTATCGACCCGTGATCCTTATGAACAACTCCAGAGACGCTTGCAGCGAGGCCATGGCGATTTATTTGAACGAGACAAGTCAATACTTCAAGCATCGAGCAACTTTTGCTTTTTTTTTTTTCAAATATCGGATTTACTTCAACAGAAGAAATTCATTCTCCTTATTCAAAGCATGAGAAACAACAGGAAGATTGATATTCGATGGAAACAACTCTAGAATATCCACCACATCAAGGTCTCCTCTAAAGAATGAAACAAAATGATTACATGAAGGTGGTAGTAAAAGGTGATATTGAGAAACCAAATCATTACCTGAATACGTCAAACTTTTTACAGAAGGTGGTAGTATAAAGTAATCTTCAGAAAATGTTGCAAAGTCCATAGTCCAGAATTACTTCCCATTAACGTTTCTTAGTTACATGTCGATGCAAGCATCATAAACTTTTGAGAGCCTCATTCCTTGGTTATATACCCACTTTCAACTACTAGGAGAATATTCTTGCAAAGAGTGGCAAGCTACTCGACCCAGATGCAAGCACATGCATAGGAATAGTGAAAAAAATGTGCAGTACCGATAGAAAGTTGATTGTATGTGGAGTCTGTTACTACATCCAGAGGTCGGTAAACAAATTTTGACAAAGAAGCTGACTTTCTATCAAGTCTGTTACCACACCTAGAAGTCGCTCAACAATCTTTGAAATAGAAACTTCTATAATTTTAGGATGTTGATTCAACCACCCATACAGTTTCTCACATTCGTGAGGATCCAAATTTATAATTTCCTTCTGAGTATATTCGCGCATGGATTAATATTTGGAGTCATTTCCGAATATTCCAGACCGTTTTGCAAGCCACGATATGTGCGATTCCTTTGACGAAAGCTAAATTCGTGTGTGGTTTGCAGGATTTGATACACTTGCCAAATTTGTGTTGTTGGAAGAAGCTATATACTTCAACAAAGGAGAATTTTGCAGGTGACTTGAAAGCCCCTTCCAATTTCTAGTAACAAAACAAAGAATTTCAACATACAAATCTTCAGGCTGGCCTTTTAACCAACCAAAGGATCGAATACAGGAAAAATACCAATCATAAGATACTTGATTTTTTTGTGTCTGATTTTATGTTGGCTAACATAATTTTTTTCAGTCAAAGTTGACATCACATAAAACCATTCCCTCGTCTTTCAATTGGGCCTAAATGACATCTCTAATTTGTCTCACACATGGATGACAAGGAACATTACAATGAAGGCACCTTAAAGCCCAGGTTTTCGATGATAAAGGGAAATGGGAATAAGTATTTAAAATGAACGTTGGAGGATGATAGTACAATCTTCCGTAAATCTTGGTTTAGTGTGTTTTAATGGCAGATGTCCTCGATATTTTCGCCTATTAATGTCAATATTTTCGAATATGTGTGGTGAGTTGTCACTAATAATATATCAGTTAACATTTCCAGATACAAACATATTCTCAAATATGACAACCTATAATATATGCACAGTATTAAAGAAGGACATGACATCAAGACCTCTGTGGATGACAGTGGGGTAGCAAAATATTACACTCTTACTATGATGATGCCTTAAAAAAACTAAAATAACCAACAATTTTTTCCAATTCAATATGGACACAAAAAAAACATTAGTCCCATAATATTCGCCCGTTAATGCGTTTTAATGGGAGATGTCCTTAAGCTTTCCGCTTATTAATGCCAATATTTTCGAACTTGTCTCGTGATTTGTCACTAGTAAAAGCATAATTAATGTGCATTGGGAAGGGTGGAAGGTGGTGCGGATGGAGGGGAGCAAAAAATGTTTTCAAACTTTTGTGAACCCGAGAGTCCATGAACCCGTGAAACTTTGAAGACTCGACTAAGTATGGAGAGGCGGGTTGGTCATATGGAATCATCGTAGGTAGAGTCAGGCTTGAGAATTCGAGGAGTCTGAGGTCGAATTGTGGATCACTGAAGTTTTTGGTGCAAGATGTATACCCCGAACACGGGGCACCAGAGTTCGATAGCGCCTATCCGCGAACTCGCGGTCATAAAATTGGCTAAGTATGCAAACGAATGACGGTTTGTCAGATTCGTGATGGAGATGAGGATTTTTCAGTTCACCACCCCGAGAATCCGGGAGCATAGAAACATGACTAAGTATAGAACCATAAATGGATAATAGAGGGGAAGAAGAAAAGGAAAAAACGGGTAAGTATAGAAGAGAAAAAAGAAAAGGAGATAATAAATTTATCCCTCACACAACAACACTTAGTCTGATAATTATGAAGCCATAGAAACACATTAACTATGGGAAAAACATTTTCAACTATGAAATATAGTTAGAGCTCGACAAACTCTGGTTCAAGTCCAAAAATAGATGTTGTTTATACCTATTGCAACATTTTTCATATTATTTTATTTTAATAGTATTTTTGGTGGTCCAACTGCAAAACCATGTTCCAATTTGTGTTTTTCAAGTGGAGATGTGTTTCTGAAAACACATTTCCTTGAACCATAGTCCAGGGGCAGGGAAAGTGCAACATCGAATGTTTGTTGAGCAGAGATTTGTTGAAGATTAAGCAATGCATTTCCAAGTGCACGTATCATTTGCATAGTATCAATATGATTTCTTTCATGTTCTTTGTGTATTCTTCTGAATGCACTTGTCATAGATTTGTCAACCTTTTCCATGTCACTATGGTTGCGACAGAGGCAGGATCTCTGGCAAACAACGATCTCAACAACAACACCAAGACAACATTACACTCTTGTTTCTCTGGTCATAGTAGTTAGATATGAAAATGTTCTGCATCCCCAGCATTTAATTTTTTCACTTGCAAATTGGAAATAGCAACCATCAAACAACTAATACAAGGTAAACATAACAATGAAACCCACCCATCAATGGGGAACGACAAAAGTACAGTTCTAACCGCGGTTGCAGAATCCCAAGCCTGCAAACTGCAACAAGAGCAACAGGGAAATAAGAGCAACAACAACATGAAAACAAGAAACCAGTGAACAAGCAATGAGAAAGCATCAACCAATGAACCAACAATGTCGTTGAAGAACAATATTTTCCATATTCACTACAGAGAGCTCTGTAAAATAAAAATAAAAAAAATTGGACGAAAATGTATTGTAACAAGATTGTTAGGTAATGTAAGAATGCAACGACAACACTAAGACCCACCGGTGAATGGGGAAGGACAGAAGCACAGCCCCGGGTATGCAAATTGCAACAACAGGTCCAACTGCAGATGCATAACCCCAACCTTGCAAAGTTGAAGCAAACACGAGCAAGCAACAAGCAACAAACTAGTGAACAAGTACCAAAAGGCCCAACTACAACTGCAGGACCTTAAATTTACAAAGTTGAATCAAACAACAATAACCAACATCCAACGAACCAACGTGCAAGCATCGACTAGTCAACCAGGAATGCCAGTGAAGATCAATATTGGCCAAATCCATTGCAGACAAGATTGTATCAAAAAATCGGAGGAAAATGTATTGTAACACACCTGTTAAGCAAACATTTTAGGCTGTGAAGCCTGTCAGGTAAACATTTAAGTATGTGAGGACCGTCCAAAGGTTTTCCACTGTGTAAACATTTAAGAAAGTTGCAGTTTGCATGATTGGTATTTTGCATCCTCAATTGGAACTACGCTTCTATTGTTCCCCATTCACGGGTAAGTTTCAGTGCCATGGTTGCATCCCTATTCATTGTTTGTTTTTTTCCCAGTTTGCAAGTAAGATTTTTCAATATTTGGAGCGATCAAAATCCTCTTACAACCCATCTTTGTATGTGACTACTACGACCAGAGAAGCAAGACTGTAATGTTGTCTTCGTCTCGTTCCTAAACGCCAATGTTCGACATAGAACCCACCTCCATTACAACCACAACGACATACAAAGATGTTTTGCAAGAGGATTTTGACTCAGGGATCTCCAGTATTAAAATTTTTCACTTACAAACTGGAAATAACAAATAACAAACAACAAATAAGAAGGTAAACATGGCACCAAAACCCACTCGTCAATGGGGAATGACAGAAGCGCAGTTTCAATCACGGTTGCAGAGTCCCAAGCGTACAAAATGCAAGAATACCAACAGGAAAATAAGAGCAACAACAACATGCAAAAAAGAAACAACGAGCAAGCATCAACCAATGAACCAGTAATGCCGCTGAAGAACAATATTGCCCATATTCATTGCAGAGAACATTGCATAAAAAAAATCAGAGGAAAATGTATTGTAACAGGCCTGTTAAGTAAACAATTAAGGCTGTGAGGCCTCTTAGGTAAACAATTAAGTCTGTCAGGACCGCCAAAGGGCCTCGCGCTGTGTAAATATTTAGGAAAGAATGCAGTGTGGTAGGTTTGTTACGTAAGCAAAATAAATATTATATTATTTTCTAATAATATAAAATAATAACAATAAAAAAAATGGTAATAATAGTAACAATAGTTTGAACAATAGAGACTATGCAAACAAAAATTCACCGAAAGAACAAATTAATATGAAGTCAACTAATAAAAAATTGACTCTCCATGCTCAAAACTTTGGATATCTAAACATTTTAATAAAAATAGTAAAAATTCAAAAAGATCATAGATGATAAAAAACTTTGGATATGCTAACATATAAAGCATTGAGAATAGTGAAGCGGGCAATAAGACCTCCAATCTGTTATCCAATCAGATCATGACATATATGGTATTTTTTATTATATACAAATCAATGTTTTTAGTTCTCTAGTTCCAATAATAGAGATTATGCAAATATTTGTAGTCAAAGGACAAACTAATATAAAGTCAACAAATTATCTATCGCTATAATCCCTCTACATCTTCGACACAAACTAATAAATATACAACTAAAAAACTTGAAAAAATAACTTTAGACTCTCACATATTTGTTGTTAATGCTAGTGTGAAGTACAAATTTTAAGCACTGACAAAATTATTATAAGTGTGATATTTTGTCCAACTTTAACCATCACAATAAACACTCGTCAATATAAAGATGAAACAATTATTTGAATTAACCAGATAAGTTGGTCAATGCTCGCAAACTTGAAGAAAAAACTTTAAACACAGATATTTGTTGTTAATGCCTAGTGTGAAGTATACAATTTTTAAGCATAGAGAAAATTGTTATAAGTGTGCTATTTTTTCAACTTTAACCATCCTACATAAACTCGTGTCATTATAAAGACGAAATAAGTATTTGAATTAACCATAAGTTGGGTTTAAAGTTTCCAATTTTAAATTTTAAAAATTTCATTTGGATTTTTCTCAATCAAGAAATAACAACGAAATTGGAATGATTCTCAAAGGATGGAATATGATAATAGGTAGTTTCTTCTTAATAGAAGAAATTTGAACTACAAAATTGGTATGATTTGTAGGTGCTTTTTTTAAGACCATTTCCATAAGTATTCAAAAAATAGTTGATAAGTTAGAATTGCACTCTCCCATCCAAAATCCTAATTCCCTAATTTTAAACAATCTCTAATGACCTTACTTATTTTATAATTGTTCTAGAGATAGAGCTTAAATATAGAGAATCCTAATTTCTTAATTTTAAACAATTTCTAATGGCCTTAGTTATTCTAGAGATAGAGCTTATAGTTATTTTAGAGATAGAGCTTAAATATAGAGAGATTGTAGGATAACATAAATGAAACACGTTCCATGATAATCAAAGGAATTGCAAATCACTAAACCCTAATTTTCTAATTCTAGTCAATGTCTAATGACCTTACTAAATAGTGGCAATATAGGTAATGAACTTACTAAATAGTGGCAATATAGGTAATGAACTTACTAAATAGTGGTAATATAGGTAATCATAGGAATTGCAAATCACTAAAGTTTAAATCCATATAGTGGAAATATAGATGGATTAGGTTTCATGATAATCAGAGGAATTGGAGAGCACTAAAGTTTAAATCTATATAGTGGCAATATAGGTAATACCTAATTTCAGATATAGGTAACTCTTGGAAGAGATATAGGTAACCCTTAAGACAATGTCTAATGGCCTTACTTATAGACCTTAAATATACAGAGATTGTAGGATAACATAAATGGAACAAGTTCCATGATAATCAAAAGAATTGCAAATCACTAAACCCTAATTTCCTAATTCTAGACAATGTCTAATGACCTTACTTATTCTATAGTTATTTTAGAGATAGAGCTTAAATATAGAGAGATTATAGGATACCATAAATTAAAAAACATGGATTATATTCCATGATAATGAGAGGAATTGCAGTGCACTAAAGTTTAAATCCAAATAGTGGCAATAATGACCTTACTTATTCTATAGTTATTTTAGAGATAGAGCTTAAATATAGAGAGATTATAGGATACCATAAATTAAAAAACATGGATTAGATTCCATGATAATGAGAGGAATTGCAGAGCACTAAAGTTTAAATCCAAATAGTGGCAATATTGCAGAGCACTAAAGTTTAAATCCAAATAGTGGCAATATAGGTAATTAGAGGAATTGCAAATCACTAAACTTTAAATCCATTTACTGAAAATCTAGATGGATTAGGTTTCATGATAATCAAAGGAGGAATTGTAGGGAACTAAAGTTTAAATCCAAATAGTGGCAATATAGGTAATTAGAGGAATTGCAAATCACTAAAGTTTAAATCCAAACAGTGGCAATATAGGTAATCAGAGGAATTGCAAATCACTAAAGTTTAATCTATATAGTGGCAATATAGGTAATACCTAATTCCGGATATAGGTAACCCATGGAAGATATATAGGTAACCCCTAAGACAATGTCTAATGGCCTTACTTATTCTAGAGTTATTTTAGAGATAGATATTCTAGAGATAGAGCTTAAATATAGAGAGATGTAGGACACTATAAATTAAAAAAGCTCCAACATGTTCCATGATAATTAAAGGAATTTGCAAATTATCAAAGTTTAAATCTAGATAGTGACAATATAGGTAATTTGCAAATTATCAAAGTTTAAATTTAGATAGTGACAATATAGGTAATTAGGAGTATATAAAATTAGACAAACAAGTTACAAAAAACTCTTACCTCTTGTTGTTGAGAGAACCTTTCAACTCCTGCATAACCCTACAACTGCCGCCTTTCTCCTACATAAAACTTTAGTCATGAGGACCACCTTTCTCCTACATAAAACTTTAGTCATGAGGACCACCTTTCTCCTAAAAGACACTATATTGATCTGATTGATCTCTCAACTTACACAATTGTTGGTATCACAATTTTAAATTGCTTAAATAGTGTTTTTAATACATAAATCCATTCAACTCCCTCAAAAACCTTGAGAACACCCAAAATATTAATCTCAACCATAGAAATCAACAATTTTCTGAATTTCAGAGGAATTTTGGACAAAACTCATCACAAAAAATCTGAAAAAAAATAAAAAGATAGAACCTTTAGACTACTTCCAATATTAATGCATAGATGTTAAAACAACTATACAATAAATATACAACTTTATTATAAATATACAACTTTATTATAATTATATAGTAAATTTATTTTCCATATATACATGATTTGTCTCTCTTGCATTCATGACATTGTCGAGATGACCAAGAAAAAAAAATACAAATTTAATTACAAACTAATTGTATAACAGATTGTATACAGATTGAATCTTTGACTAATAGATGCAGACTGTCCACAATAACATAGGCATTTATGCAATTTTCAATAAATCAGATTGCCCGGGTTTGAATTACAAACTAATTGTATAACAGATTGTATACAGATCGCATCTTTGACTAATAGATGCAAACTGTCCACAATAACATAGGCATTTATGCAATTTTCAATCAATCAGATTGCTCGGGTCTGGGTACTGAATCCACTCGGACATTGAATTAACAGGTCGCCAACAAATATGAAATAGATAAATGAATGCCCCGTATTGAATCAAGAAATGAACGATAATAGTTGTGTTTCCAATAAATGAAACTGCTAAGGCTATATTGAATCCACATTTGCATCGAATCACCCGTTGCCTAACAAATATGCCGTAGATATGAAACACTTGAAGCATTAAATCACCGTACAAAAAGACGAGCATGATAAAATTCATCTTCATTAAAAACGATAATTAAAAATGATAAGTAAATGACAAAATCTATCAAAATTTAGTTGAATGTATGATAGTATGAGAGAGGGAGTAAACATGCAGTAGATATGAAACACTTGAAGCATTAAATCACCGTACAAAAAAATACAAAAAGACTGGAGTATGATAAAATTCATCTTCATTAAAAATGATAAGTAAATGACAAAATCTATCAAAATTTAGTTGAATGTATGATAGTATGAGAGAGGGAGTAAACATGCAGTAGATATGAAACACTTGAAGCATTACATCACCGTACAAAAAAATTGGAGTATGATACAATTCCTTGTCATTAA
>JZKD02S0162579.1:287155-300358 GCA_000966675.3 Picea glauca
CGGAACCAATGCAAGCATAGTCACCCTCCGTCAGACTCGGAAGGGGATCCAACCTATGTTCAAACCCTATCAAAGAAACCACCGGCGACTCGAAAGCCAAGCCACTCGAATACGAAAAATAGATCGAGGAAGGAATCCCCAAAACTAGGCTAGATGTTAGAGCAATTACCAGATCTGCAGGGTTCGCCGCCCTAAACCCCAATGATATACTGACAGGGGGTTCTGGGTCCCCTGCCACAAGTCCACACCCCACAACGCCCTTATCTGACATTGAGTCTGCATCCCATACCAGCGCCGTTCCGACCAAACAAAAAAAAAGAATAGTAGTTAGAAAGCGGAAAGTGTCATCCCCACAAAACCCTTATATGCCAAGAAGCCTCCATCCCATTCCATGTAAAAAACCCAGCCCTGAAAAAAAATCCCCAACCACGATCCAATCCACCCCACCACCAGATATGGGGAAGAAAAACCTATCAACCTGCTCCATCGCCCCCTGACGCCCTCCTATGCTCTCCATCGTCATCGCCTTCCATCCTTAGCTCCTTCGGATATTAAATTTTGATATTTAAGATGTTTTAAAATAAAATCAAACTTTCATCTTTATAATTCTAATTTTATGTAGGGATTAATGACTATTAAAGATATAAAGCTTGAGGTTATATCTATAAGCAAAGTTTGAAATATAATGAACTATGAAATATAATGATGAAGAAGAAATGAAAAAAATGGCACTTTATTAAAATAAATATATTAAAAAATAAAAAATAAAAAAAACAATTTTTGAAAAGTTGAGTTCAAAATATTTATTAATAAATAATAGTATTTATGAAAGAAAATATTGAATTTGATATTTAAGATGTTCAAAATATCTATTAATAAATAATAGTATTTATGAAAGAAAATATCGAATTTGATATTTAAGATGTTGAAAATTTAAAATCAAACTTAATCACTATAATTTTAACCTTGTACCTATAAGGAAAGTTTGAAATACAACAAACTTAATCACTATAATTCTAACCTTGTACCTATAAGCAAAGCTTGAAATACAACAAACTAACTATGAAATGTAATGATGAAGAAATAGAAAACCATCTTTTAGGTTGTTTTTGAAATGAAATATATTAAAAAATAAAAAAAAATAGTTTTTGAAATGCAAGATATTTATAAATAAGGGTTGTATGGTAGTTTAGTCTTTGTTAAGGCTTAGTCCTTCCATCTTTTTAAAAGAATTCGACATAGACTCACAAGGAATTGACCTAAATTTCCTTTTAGTTAAGCTAAACAAGCCAAATACAAATCTTATTTAAAAAATAAAAAATAAAAATAAACATTTCACATTTTATAATATATATCCTTAAAAATAAATTATTATTATTATTATTATAATTATAAAATATAATATACATTTTAATATATATATATATATATATATATATATAATATTATAATATATATTTTAATACATATAATATTTTAATATGTTCAACATATATATTATAAATATATAATATATATTTTAAAACATATAATATTTTAATATGTTATGACAATATTATAATATATATTTTTAAATATATAATATTTTAATGTGTTAACATATATATTTTAATTTATATAATATTTTAATATGTTATGATATGAAACATTCAAAACAAAACATCAATATTAAGATTTTTTTTATTGTGATAGTATAATAAGTGCTATATATGTTGTACAACCAATTATAATATGTTGTTATTGATTATGTAATTAATTTTAAATATTGAAATAAGTGAAGGCAACAATAAGACTTGAAATATATTAACCAATTAAAAATGAAAAAGATATATATTTTTTGAAAAATATATGAGAAAAATATATTTATTTTTACTATATCAAAAAATATATATTTATTTTCTTAAGTTAAACATTAGTTTTTACAAACTAATTTAAAATATAAAGCAAATTAATATCAAATCAATAACAAACTCATTGCTATAGTCCTACTTTAACATGGACTAATAATAATATTTTTGAAGTTTGAAATACAACAAACTATGAAATGTAATGATGAAGAAATAAAAAAACCAAATTTTAGACAACTTTTCAAATGAAATATATTAAAAAATAAAAAAATAGATTTTAAAATGCAAGATATTTATAAATAATAGTATTTATGAATGAAAGAATGAAATATATTAAAAAATAAAAAAATAGATTTTAAAATGCAAGATATTTATAAATAATAGTATTTATGAATGAAAGGAAATATTGAATTTTGATAGTGAAGATGTTGAAAATTTAAAATCAAATTCAACATCTTAATGTGTGTTTAAAGTTGAAGTATACAAGTTTATAGTTTTTATTATATTTAGTAAGAGGTAAAAGTTGATCTTACAAAACTTTGTGTCATCTAGTGTAATGTGTTTACAACTAAAATGTAACTATTGCTATCATTATTGAGGTAATGGAAAATAACAATTAAGAGTAATAAAAATAATCTAGGGTACTTACACATTTAAAGGTGGGTTGTACTTATATTTTTGAGTAATTGTAAAAGGTTTTTTCAAAGATATGGTGGCTTGTATTGATAAAATGATAATAAGAACTATATTTGAAGAGAAATCTTATTAGTCTCTGCCGTAGGCATAAAGAGATTATAGCGATCGATAATTCGTTGACTACATATTAGTTTTGTCCTTTGACCAGAAATATTTGCATACTACCTATTGTTGGAGCTATGGAATTTAAAACATATATTTTTATATAATAAAAAGTACCATATATGTAGTGATCTGATTGGATAAGAGATTGGAGGTCTTATTGCCATCTTCGCTATTCCCAATGTTTTATATGCTAACATATCAAATTTTTTTATCGTATACAATGTTTTTGAATAATATATTTTTCCTATGTATTGCTTGAAGGTGGATTAATGCTAGCATTAGTTCGAATGTTTGCATTAGCATTTTCTGCTAGCTGAATATATCCCTAAGTTTTTATTTGTACTAATCATATTGAAATGTTTTGATATCCAAGATTTATAGTGATTGAGAATTCCAAAGTTTATAATGTCATTCCCGCATGTATTTGTATTGAAATGTATTGATACTTTTTTCAAGATGCTTCAATAGGCCTAACAACTTAAATGTTTACATGACGCGAGATCCTCCAACAGGCCTGACAGCTTCAATGTTTTCATACCGCGAGGTCCTTAGACAATCTGACAACCTTAAATGTTTATCTAAATATGCTTCTCGGAGTACATTTTTCCGTGAAATTTTCCATACAATGTTGCAGTGATTTTGTACAGTGTTGTTGCCCACCACCACTTAAATAGGCATTGTATGTTTCATCCTTCTTCTACCTTTGCAATGCAATTTCGTCATCGGTGAAGCTACATACATGGTTTAATGGTTCGATGACTGCTTCTTCTTCATTGGTTCGTCGATTGTTGTTTGTTGTTGTTTCGTTCGCGATTCCACCTGGGCTTCTGCATTTCATCGTTTCAGAGTAAGTTTCCATGCCATAGTTTCATTTTGTATTCCTTGTTTGCCATTCAGTGTTTGTAGTTTGCAGGTAAGAATGTTTGCTTATTTGTAGTGGCATGGTCGTCGTATGTTTCTGGTTCCTTCTGTGCTCCGGCTGTAGTTTCGTAATCATTGGAGATACATATGTTGTTTACTGGTTCGGTGGTTGTTGCTGGTTCATTGGTTCGTGGGTTGCTGGTTGTGTTTTTTTGGATTGGGTTTACGCTTTGGGGCCCTGTGGGTGTAGTTCGGCTTGTTCGTGCTTTCTCATTGGTTTGGTGCTTGATGTTTTCTTTTGTTTGATTCGGCCTTGCAGGGTTGGGGTCTAGCGCCGATGGTTGGAGCTGTTTTTTTTGGATTATTGTTTTTTTTGGGGTGCTGTACGGTGTTCAGCCCCTGCATCAACGAGTCGACATGAAGTTGTGTTATTTGCCTTGTCTACTGAGGTATATATCTATTATTCTGTGAGATTTTGCTAGTGCTTCAGTGCTGGCATGAAAGAAAATAGTTGCATGCAAAATTGTTCGAGAATTACGTGTGAAATTGCAATATCCATTGTTTTTTGTTAGGATAAAGCATATGCATGATACATTTATAAATTATGTATGGTCAGATGTGCCCATCTGACATTACATGTTCTTTGTCCTCTACACAGACTGGTGTGCACACGATACAATTTTTGTTGTACTTGAGATATGATATGTACAACAAATATTCTGCAAGATTATATTTCGATGTCTGGAAGCATGTCCGGGTAGTTTGCCACAAAAAACCAAAATCTTGTATCATGGGCACAACAGTCTGTGTAGAGGATAAAGAACATGTATTTCCATTGGTGGAAGCATATCTGGATAATTTTCCACAGAAAAAAATAAATCGTTTAGCTACGGCCATGCAATTTCATGATATTTTGTGGCTTGTAATATATTTTGCGCAGGGAAAAAAAATTACACATTTACAACTATGGATGGAGAAGCACAAAGGTTCATGTTTCTGCCTATCTTTTAGACTGTTCGTTGACTCTCTTTTGCTGTATGCACATATTGCTTGTTCTCCGGTGCATACCAACTTCCATTCATGTTCATTGTATTTTGTGCTTTCCCACATTCAAAGAAACATAATAGCCAGAGAAAATGACGGAGTCTTGACTGCATCGGTTGAAGAGGATATAGAAAGGTGCATGCTTATATTGTTATTTCATATTGCATTGTTTTGTATTTCATTTATTATCTGTATATGTGTTTGCCTATTTTATTATATGTACATGTTGCGTACCTTCCTACATGGTAACTTATCTTCATTACATGCCTTCTTGCATACTAACCTGTTTCATGTCCGTTGTGTTTTTGCTGCATTGCTACATTTAAACAAAAAGAATGGTTGGAGATGACGATGGGCTCTTTCACGGGTAAATAGCCCCGTTTCTCTTTCTTTTACATGTATGTCTTCGTTATAAGTTATCTTCATTACATGCCTTCCTGCATACTAGCCTACTTCATGTCCGTTGTGTTTTTCCTGCATTGTTGCATTTAAAGAAACATAATGGCTGGAGAGGACGATGGACTCTTTGGGGGGTAAATAGACCTGTTTATCTTTATTTTAGATTTTTGTCTTCATACTAACTTGAATTCATATCCATTGCATATTTGGTGTTGCTACCTTGGAAAAAACAGGTTGGTTGGACAAGAAGATGAATTGTTATGTGCAACAACAGAGGGTTCTGTGGTACAATATTCTAAAAGGTATACCAACTGTGTTGGTAAATTAAATATACAAACTGAGTGGGGGCATATAATATTAGACTTGAAAATGATGGCTTGGTATCCATGGGCCTTTCTTCCCTCCCTATTTCTACTTTTTCCATTTTCTATTATCCCTTTTGTTTTCTAATTCAACTGCTTAGTGTTCTTTCCGAAAATGCCTTGGTGCACCGATTGGAGGACTAACGGTTTCACATCTATGGTCGTGCTTCTACCTTATTCCATAGTTACCCACTTTGTTGATTGCGGGTGCCAGGATGGCAGGTTCAAGATTGCTCCCCTGGCTTCCGGGGGTCTGCAATATATAGATTGGTCATTGTGTGCTGCCTTCATGCCTTGTTTATTGTTAAACATTTTTCCAGTTAAAAAATCGGATGCATACAATTTTACAGTTATTTAGTCATTCTGATGGACAATATACAATGCATATGCTTCTTTATTCCTCATGTTCATCTGCACATGGTTGCATCAGAAAAAGTTGGACTAGTGACACGGGCATGAGCAGTTAGTCATCCCAGACATCAACAGACCGGCAAGGCCAAAGGTAAAGATGCATACACTCTGCTCTTACTATGTTTACCAAACAAATATCCTCGTCTATATATTCATCTATGGCATGATGAATACACTGATGTCATCTGCAATACATGGTTTGCAGTTCGCAAGAAGTATCAACAAGTACAAGCGAGACGTCGAATGTGCCGCATGTTCCGTAGAATAAGAGGTGTGGTTGCAAAAATCTGGCTCGATAGTTCATCGAAGCTATGAGTGTACTTATAGATTTATGCCAGTGAAAGAAGAATACAAAAAAAAATAAAAATGCACACTACCATTCACTTTAGTTTTCCTGTTAAAAAATTGTCACCAGGTCTAGAGTTGTAACATCCAAAGTACTATCAATAGAGGGCTTGAATAGCCATCGAACTGGACAAATGTTCGTCGGGGACATAATGGTCGTCTATAGCACCTACTTGGACAAGACAAACAAAACTAGATCCATTATGCATGCTGACATGACAGACAAGGAGGCCATGATGATAGTGACATTGACTATTCCTCCACAACTTGTCCAGAAACATGTAGAAAATATATTGCTAGGTAATGGGATATCCATTACAAATTTTAATATATTTCCCAAAACAGTATATGACCATGGTAATTGTGATTGAATTATTTCGCTCAACGAAACAAGTATTGTGGAAAAAAATTCCGTTGTTTGCTCAAAATATCGATTCGTCCCGGACTCGACTATCAGCTAGCTTGCACAGAGCACTGATATTTACCCAATCAGAACGTTTTGCGCAATTGTCACACTGGCGAGAAAACTTGGCTCGCAACACATTCTCTATATAAAGGATGGAGAGTTGGACAACGACAAGGCAATGGTATCACTTTTCATATTCAGTTTTGTCCTTTGCTTTCACATGTGCATGTATCTCGGGTAAGTTACACAAATATTGCACTGTTCCATGTTGCAGCTGCAATTGTTCGATACGTATTCAAATTTGTTTTCGTCAATGGAGCAACAATTGCATAAAGGGAAGATTCCACTTATGCTCTTCAAAAATATAACAAATAAAAAGGATGTTAGAGAAAGGATCTTTCAGAAAACCTAGGCAACGTTTGTAACAGAGTTGCGAGCAAATATAGTACAGGATCTAAAGAAACTAGCTAGCTCTACAACTGTTGTGTGTATACATCCACAAAATCATCCTCACTTTGCTTATACAAATAGCCTTCAACAAATTTCTGCGGTCTGTTTTATTTTATTTTTATTTTTTTAAGGGGAGGGGGGGTTGCAGTTGTGTATTATATTGTTCAATGTATTAATTCCTATGCTTGTGTTCCTAGGTTGAAGGTGTTTTAGTTGCATCCAATGTGTACTCAACCCCCTTTGAACCTGTATGTGCGAAATGCAACTCTCCTACTTCTGCCTCCGCTTTCATAAGTGATGATATGATTGATTGTCTGCGATGCGGTGAAAAATGTCCATATATATATGGACATTGTGTCAATGTTGCCATCCGAACTATGGGAAAAACAACCGTGCATTGTACGGTTAGGCGACCTCTGTTACAAAATGTGCTTCCTAAGTTGGCAGAATTGTCGTATGAAACGTATCTACATAAAAAGGAAAGTAGTGTCTACATGCTGCGGGATCTTCGGATACACAACAAATTCACCTTAAATGAGGACAATGCAATTTTACATATTGGTTGAATAAAGGAAATATATATATATATATATCAAACTTTGGTAGGAAACGAAAATACCTCATGTGTCTCTGTAATATTTATTCAACATCCAGATGAATTTTTGTCGGACTCGACTACTTGGGATTGCATGCACATAGGATTGTTTGGTCCAAAAAATGGGAAGCATGGAAACAATTCCCATATATCCCATGGCACCGATTATTTTCTACTAGGAACATATACCAGATGCAAGATAAAATGAATGTGGCAACGTCTTTTCTTTGTATATCAAATTGTTTGATGCAAAGGTCGATGTGTCCTGCTCTATGGAACCTTGTGGGAACTTGCTTGCGGCCTGTTTGAAGTTTAGTTGGTTCTTAGTTGTGTGCTTCATCTGTCAATTTGTATATCGCAGAACTCTGACTGTTGTTTGGAGGACACATAACAATAGAATTGATTTTTTTAGCCAGCTAGCCCGCAAATCCGCCAGATAATTTCTATGGTGTTGTGATGCAAATGTAGTATGTGGCTTGTTTTAGCATTTTTCCTTAATCGATGAAATTGGTAAAATTAATCTCCTGGAATAATTTGAAATCAAATAATATATATTGTGCGAAGTGCAATTGTGCTATCATATCAACAAGAGGCCCTTAAAATTCAAATTTGTCGTTGTTTTAGCATTTTTTTCTTGATCGATGAACTTGGTAAAATTAATCTCCTGGAATAATTTGAATTCAACGAATATATACTGTGCGAAGTGCAATTCTGTTATCATATCAACAAGAGACCCTTAAAATTCAAATTGGTCGTTCTTATGCTTGCGGTCATAGAATTTGAAAAAACTTTCTTTCGTTTCCTTCATTTTTAAAAAAATAAGCGATTCAACATCCTTTGATAATTTTATGTAATTCGATTGTACAATATGGACATTTAATATTAATAATTTAGTATTTGAAAATAATGTTTTTACATAATGTTAGATAATATGACCATCCGTAAACAATCGCAATCTTGAGCCCGCCAGTCCTGGAGTCCTTCTGTCAATTTGTATGTTGCAGAAGTCCGAGTGTTTTTTGGAGCACACGGGACAATAGAAGTGCAATGTTGAGCCAGAGAGCCCGCAATTCCTCTTGTCAATTTGTATATCGTGGAACCAAGGGTGCTATTTGTAGGGCACAGAACAATAGAGGCTCAAATTTGAGCCAGCCAGCCCGAGAACCCGCTATCCAAAAAGTGGCTAAGTATGGACTGAAGGATCTGTACATCCTCTATAAAATATCATGTCCATACTTTATAAAAGTACATGTTTACTATGTATTGCTCGTTGGTCATTGTTATTCTTGTGGTGATAGCATTTAAAAAAACTTTATTTTGTTTCCTTCATTTTTTAAAAAATAAGTGATTTAACATCGTTTGATAATTTTATGTAATTCAATTGTACAATATCAATATTTAATATTAATAATTTAGTATTTGAAAATAATGTTTTTAGATAATGTTAGATAGGATGACCATCCGTAAACAATCGCAATTTTGAGCCCGCCAGTCCCGGAGTCCTTCTGTCAATTTGTATGTCGCGGACTTCGAGTGTTGTTTGGAGGACATGGGACAATAGAAGTGCAATGTTGAGCCAAAGAGCTCGCAAGTCTGCCTGTCAATTTGTATATCGCGGAAATCTGGGTGCTATTTGTAGGAAACATAACAATAGAGGCTCAATTTTGAGCCCGCTATCCCGAGAACCCCCGATCCAAAAAGTGGCTAAGTATGGAATGAAGGATCCGTCCATGGCCTATAAAATCTCACATCCATACTTTATAAAAGTACATGTTTACTATGTATTGCTCGTTTCTCAGAAAATTACTAGGTCTGGAAGTTGGCGGATGCACGTGTTCAGATTTCCACTTACTTTTATATCACTAGCCCAACCAAATTGTACAAAATTTCTTGTCTAATTAAATTTTGCAATATCAATATTTAATATTAATCATTTAGTATTGAAAATAATGTTTTTAGATCATGTTAGATAGTTGATAGGGATTACCATCCGTAAACAATGGCAATCTTGAACCCACCAGCCCTAGAGTCTGTCCGTCAATTTGTATATCGCGGAACTTCGAGTGCTGTTTGGAGGACACATAACAATAGAAGTGCAATGTAGAGCGTGCCAACTCACAAGTATGCTTGTCAATTTGTATATCGCAGAATTGTGGGTGCTATTTGTAGGGCGTTGAACAATAGAGGCCTAATTTTTAGCCCGCCAGCTCGAGAACCCGCGATTCAAAAAGTGGCCAAGTATGGAATGCAAGATTCGTGCATGATCTATAAAAATTTCATGTCCATACTTTATAAGAGTACACACTTTGTATGTATTACTCGTTTTTCAGAAAACTTCTAGGTGAGCAGGTTGGCAGATTTACGACTTCAGATTTCACTTACTTTTATAGCATCAGCTCGACTGACTGCTTCCCCGTTTGATATTGTAATAAACGAATATAAACTGGCCCAAGTCCAATTGTCCTATCACATCAACATGAGGCCCTTAAAATTCAAATAGCCCGCAAGTCCGCTTGTCAATTTGTATATCACGTAAATGTGGGTGATATTTGTAGGGCATGGAACAACAAAGGCCCAATTTTGAACCTGCCAGCCCGAGAACCCATGATCCAAATAGTGGCTAAGTATAGAATGAGGGATCCATACATGCTTTATCAAATTTGATGTCCATAGTTTTTAGAAGTACATATTTAGTATGTATTACTCGTTTCCTCAGAATGTTGTTCAGAAGACACAAAACAATAGAAGTGCAATGTTGAGCGAGCCAATCTGCAAGTTCTCTTGTCAATTTGTATATCGCGGGACTCTGGGTACTATTTGTAGGATACAGAGCAATAGAGGCTCAGTTTTGAGCCCGCCAGACCGAGAACTCGTGATCCAAAAAGTGGCCAAGTATGGAATGTGGGATCCGTACAAGCTCTATAAAAACCACATGTCCATACCTTATAAGAGTACATACTTAGTATGTATTACTCATTTTTCGGAAAACTTCTACCTGTGGGAGTTGGTGGATTCATGACTTCAGATTTCAATTACTTTATATCACCAGCCCGACCGACCGCTTCTCCATTTGATATTGTAAGAAACGAATATAAACTGGCCCAAGTCCAAATGTGCTATTACATGAACAAGAGGCCCTTAAAATTCAAATAGTACGCAAGTCTGCTTGTCAATTTATATATCGCGGAACTCTAGGTACTATTGATAGGGCATGAAATAACAGAGGCCCAATTTTGAGCCCGTAAGCCCGAGAACCCGCAATCCAAAAAGTGGCTAAGTATGGAATGAGGGTTGCGTACATGCTCTATAAAATCTCATGCCCATACTTTATAAAAGTACATATTTGGTAGGTACAACTCGTTTCTTGGGAAATTTTCTAGGTGCAGAACTTGACGGATACACGTGTTCAGATTTCCACCCATTTTTATATCAGCAGCCTGACCAACCTCTTGCCCGTTTCATATTATACAAAATTTTTGGAACGCAAGTTTCCGAATACGCGGGTTTTTCTTTGATATAATATATTTCACATCCTTTTATAATTTTATGTAATTAAATTGTACAATATCAATATTTAATATTAATACTTTAGTATTGAAAATAATGTTTTTTAGGTAGTGTTAGATAGTTGATAGGGATCACCATCTGTAAACAATCGCAAGCTTGAGCCCGCCAGCCCTAGAGTCCAGCTGTCAATTTGTATATTGCAGAACTCTTGGGTACTATTTGTAGCTCACAAAACAATAGAGGCCCAATTTTGAGCTCTCAAGCCTGAGGAAAATTTCTTGGTAAGGAAGTTGGCGGATTCATGTATTCATATTTCACTTACTTTTATATTACCAGCCCGACCGACTGACCGCTTCCCCGTTTCATATTGTACAAACCTTCTTGTCTAATTAAATTGTACAATATCAATATTTAATATTAATAATTTAGTATTGAAAACAATGTTTTTGATAATTTTAAATAGTTAATAGGGATTAGCATCCATAAACAATCACACTCTTGAGGCCGCTAGCCCTGGAGTCCGTCTGTCAATTTGTATATTGTGGAACTCCGAGTGTTGTTTGTATGACACGAAACAAAAGGAGTGCAATGTTGACCGAGCTAGCCTGCAGGTCCGCTGACCAATTTGTATATCGCCGAATTCTGAATGCTATTTGTAGGCCATGGAACAATAGATGCCCAATTTAGAGGCTACTAGTCCGAGAACCTGCGATCCAAAAAGTGGCTAAGTATGGAATGCGAGATTCGTAGATGATCTATAACATCTCATGTTCATACTTTATACTACATATTTAGTGTGTATTACTCGTTTTCCGGAAAATTTCTAGTTTCTCTTTTCTCTCTGCTTTCCCTTTCTTTACTTACTCATTTTCCAAAAAATGTCTAGGTGTGGGATTTGGCGGATTCACATCTTTAGATTTCCATTGTTACTTTTATATCACTAGCCCAACTGACCACTTCCCCATTTCATATTGAAGAAACTTTTTGAGTTGCAGGTTCCTGCATAGGTGGCTTTAACATTGTGTTTCCATTGTTTCGCCGCGTGCAACTAGCACCCAAACTTCCGCAATTTACACATTAGCAAACAAACCCCCGTTCATCTCATATGCTTTCGCTTTCTGTTTGCTTGGTCCTTTTTCCCAATGTCTCATGCTTTTATATACATAACCTAAAGTTCAACAATATACAAATTTCCCTCTCGCCATTGTGCTTCCGTTGTTCCCCTACGCATAAACAACAACCGAAATTCCGCGACATACAATTTGACGGCCGATATCTGTCACTGAGATGCAATATGACAATTGTCCCTTCATGTCTCCTGGGTATATCTTCTACCCTTTTTCTTTTGTATCCCGCCCGACCGCTTTCCATACTTGGGTATTTCTTGGAATCGGTTTCGCAGGTTGGTGGGTCCATGAAATGTACAATGCTTCGTCGCAATTCGCCATCACCACTGCCTTCGTACTTGTTTCCAAATATGAAATAATTAAGCTTTAATGCTAGTAGTTCATCCTACAGGAACCGTTAAGATTGTCATTAATGTCTAAAAGTCCGAAGAATATTTATCATTACTACGAATTAAACTAAGATTTGCACAGAAGTATGTTATCCTTTTCAAGTATTAATTTCAAACATGATGCAATCTATTTTTGTGCGTTGGCGGGTTGGCGCCTTTAAGAAATTTCTAATTCTTAATCTCTCTTTGTTGTCACCGCCACCTTCGCACTTTTTTCTAAATAGGCAATTAGTGAGTTGTAATGGTAAAAACTCATTCCACATGAACCCTGTAGATTGTCATTGATCAGTGAAACGCTCGAGGAAATATTCCATTGATACACATTAAACAATAATTTACGGAGGGTTATATTATCCCTCCCCAATTTTCATTTCAAACATCATCTCGAGCAAACGGAAAATCTCGTCAGCTTGAGGTAGCACATCTATCCGGTTACAGTAAGGACAATCGAGCATAATGTCCAGAGGTTCCAGTATTCCATATCATATTCTTCTTACTCATCTTCCTCCACCCAAGAGAAAAAAAAGAGATGGTCCGTTGGTATACTGATAGATATATTTCAAGCCAACCCTGCCTCCTCAGAGAACTTGTGCAACTGCATTGATGGCTGGCATAGAGGTTGATGTCATGGATTCCAAGCCAGAAGAAGATGATCTGAT
>JZKD02S0162579.1:300806-312764 GCA_000966675.3 Picea glauca
CATTAAACAATAATTTACGGAGGGTTATATTATCCCTCCCCAATTTTCATTTCAAACATCATCTCGAGCAAACGGAAATTCTCGTCAACTTGTGGTAGCACTTCTATCCAGATACAGTAAGGACATTCGAGCATAATGGCCAGAGGTTCCACTATTCCAGATCATATTCTTATTACTCATCTTCCTCCACCCAAGAGAAAAAAAAGAGATGGTCCCTTGGTACACTGATAGATATATTTCAAGCCAACCCTGCCTCCTCAGAGAACTTGTGCAACTGCATTGATGGCTGGCATAGAGGTTGATGTCATGGATTCCAAGCCAGAAGAAGATGATCTGATGGGCGATGATACGACAATGGATGATGGCAATGCAGAGAATCTTCCCACTCTTGCGCCCAAATTGAAATCAACCATAACGAGAAGAACTTCCCGCCTTAGTGATGACAGTCTTGACAACACCAAAAGGAGTTTCAGAAAAGAAACTGACACTGAATGCAATAGCCTCTTTGCAGCGCAAAAGTAGGAATTCTAGAGTTCCAAATCAGTCCGTTCTGGGCGGAAGAATTTAAGTGTAAGGAAATGATGCAGGAGCATCGCAAGCAGCCAACGAAGCGAGCATGAAGGCAGAAGACAACTGAAAAATGCAACAAACATTCTACATGTTTTGGAAATGGTTTTGAAGCATTAATGTAATAGTTAAAGGGAAGCGTAGTTGCATATTGTAAACAAATCATGAGCGATTGCTCTCATCTGTAAAAAGTTAAGGCATTTATGCATAATTAATGAAAGTAGGTAGATTTAAATTCCAGATTAGACAGTTTTAGGAACATGAGGGAAAATGACTATAGACACCCTCATCTTTGTATCATTGTATCATTCAGAATTAGATCGTTGTAGCATTAGCATAGAGCAGAGGAGAGCTGTAGTAGAGGAATTGTAAAGAAAAACCCATGTACAGAAGTTCTGAATTAATATATGAAGCTTTGATTTAGATTCATGGTGTTATGATGTTTTCTGTGTACACATGCTGAATGGTCTGTTTACAGTTTCTTACTCTCTCTGTCATGCATTTGTTATTATGCTGTATGTGAATATATGTTTTCAAGTTGGATGCTTGAAGTCTGAGAGAGAGAGGAAATGAGTTTCAATTGTTTCTCTTCCTAAGTGAGAATTTCCTGCAAGGAGTGCAGTGAAACGTCCACAAGGAGTGCGTTGACGAAGGCTTAGAGTTTATCTCTGAAAGCTCAGGAGGGATACCGTTGTTCTCATTAAAAGTGCAAGTGGAGCACAGGAGCCGTGCAAGGAGTGCGCAGGCGTTGGAAGTCTTAGGACATATCAACTAAAAGGGGAGTGGAAGGACTGTTGTTGCAGAGGAGTTGCATAGAGTCGAGAGATTCAAATATGCAGCAGTATTTGAAGGTCTATCGCAAGGAGTGCGAGCAGAGGCCCTTTTTCGAGACTTGAATTTATCAGAGAAGCTCAGAAGAGGTAGTTCCTTTGAAGTATTCAAAGGGAAGCGAAGTGAAGTTGCTTGAAGAAGGAAGGTCACGATGAGTGGACACTCGTTCATTTCGCAGAGGTTCTTGAGGAAAGAGTTGGACGGTCGAAATTCTCTGTGGAGAATCTCTGAAACAACAAGGACTGTACGATCTACAGAAGCTGCAAGGTGGATAAGGGCAGACGAACCCATCACTTTGGTACCCATAATCAACGTGGGCTGTTGATCTTGATTTGTTGGAGCTGTCAGTTCATTTCGAGGATTCAGAGTTCCTAAGTCCGGAGTGCGAGCCAAAACCTTTGGTTGGTCAAATCCCCGAAACGTGAAAAGAGTTTTCGTGTACAAAGACAAGGGGTGACAAGGTTGGAATTTTGGAACTTCGGAGTTCAGGATTTCGGAGGTCCTGAGGACAAACGATCGGGACACAGCGGAGTGAAAGACCCGAAGTCACAAGTCGCGACAGAACTTGATGTGAGTTTTGGGATTTCAAAAAACCAGGATTCAGATTACTGGAAGTCTTGAGGACAAGGAGCTTGGGCCCTTGCATTTACGATTTTGAAGTTACGAAATCCGGGATAGCGTGAAGTGGTATTTCGACATTTCAGGAATCAGGATTTCGGCATTCCTGTTGACAAGAATTTGGGCTCTTCACATGAGAACCCCCGAAGTTGCGAAACGCTAAATAAGGTGAAGGGGTGTTTCGACAATTTGGTGTTTCGGGGTTCGGGAACCCGAGAGGATAGTGTTCTGGGATCGAGAGTCTTGGACTCCCGGTGCCCGAAAGTCTGAAATCACGTGGGCCGTCAGATCGAAGGGAGGCTTATAGCCATTGATCCCGTCAAAAATATTGTTTCGGAGTTCGGGTTTTGTGGAGGTTAGAGAATCGGAGGCTTTACATCAGGACTCGCGAAATCGTGAAGTCCGAAACCCCAAAAATGTGTAAAGTTCCGATAGAAGCCAGTCTTTTGCTGAATGTTTCGGGTTTCGGCATTTCGACAGTTGTGAAGGCAAGAGGTCGGGATTCCTTGTTTCGGAACTCCCGAAGTCGCAAAATGCGATACAACTGTGTAGGAGGACATGACCAAGCATTTTGGGAAAATCGACATTTCAGGTTTCAGGAGGTGGAAAGGTCAAGAACCTCGGCAACAGGATTCGCGAAATCATGAAGTCTGAAACCCCGAAAAGGCGAAAAACCAGATACAGGAGCAGAACGTGGTCAAAGATTTAGCGTATAGACATTTCGGGTTTCAGCGAGTGGAAGAGTCGAGGAGCTTGACATTTGGGATCGCGAAACCCCGAAATCTGAAGTCCTTTGCGGCTTAAACGAAGGGGTCGGTTAACCCTCTGCATGGTTGTAGTGAAGATCCTGCGCGGACCTCGATTATGAGGATTGGGGGTCTGCAACATAAGTGGTATCAGAGCCCAGAACAATTTATTTGCTTTCTGAAGCAGAGAAAAGAGAAATTTCTCAGCCATGCCGCCAAGAAGAAGAGATAGGCCAATGCCTGATCTAGCAGTGGAAAGGGAAATGCGTGAACTACGTGCTAGGCTTGATGCCATGGAGACAACACAAAGATACACAGTCAACACTGGAGATGTCAACGAAGATAAAAGTGAAAATGAAGCTGGAAACGAGGGAGAAGAGGCTGCAGCAGATGAACGCCTATTCAGGGCTGTTGCAAGGATAGGTGCCAGGGAAAAAATGGAGATTCCCATGTATGAGGGGAACTTGGACATTGAAGAACTTCTGGACTGGATTAGAGATCTGGATAAATATTTTGACTATGAGGATGTCGAGGAAGACAAGAAGGTCAAACATGTTGTCACAAGACTTAAAGGGCATACAACATTATGGTGGGATGAACTGCAGGCTGACAAACGCTGCAAAGGCAAGCAGAAAATCAAGAGTTGGGATAGAATGGTTGCGAAGATGAAAGCCAAATTCATACCCAAGTATTATCAAATTACTCTGTTTCGGAGGATGCAGAACTTGAGACAGAAGCTGATGACAGTGAAAGAGTACACTGAAGAATTCTACAAGATCAACATCAGGGTAGGTCATCGGGAAAGTGATGATGAAAAGGTTGCCAGATACATGAATGGTATGCGGTACGACATTCAGGACGAGATGAGCATGATAACCCTTAGAAATGTGGAGGATGCTTATTATATGGCTCTGAAAGCTGAAGAGAAGTTGAGTCGAAAGAAAGGTCAAAGAGGCCGAGGCAAAAGTCAAGCCCGAGGAAAAACAATTGCCCAAGACAGGAATCAGAAACCTAAAGAAGAGTGGAAGAAACCTCAGACTCAGCATGAGAGGGGTGGAAGCTCAAAGAGAGGATAGTATGCTGATAAGAATACTTTTCCTCGAACCAGAGGAAGAGGAAGAGGTAGAGGTGGAGAAATAAAATGCTTTACCTGTGGAAAAAATGGACATAAATCCTATGAATGTCCAGATAAAAATAAATAAGGAGGTGAAACTCGCATTGCTGAAGAACAAGGATGGAATTTTGAGGCAGAAGATGCTGAGGGCGGAAGATCACTGATGATGAGAAAAGTTCTCTTAACGCCAGAGAAAGAGGTAGAGAACCCAGTCCAAAGGAACATACTTTTTCGGACTGCTTGCAACACCAAAGACAGGGTATGCAAGGTCATCGTGGACAGTGGTAGCATAGACAATCTCATTTCTACAGAGATGGTAGAAAAGCTGGAGCTGGAGACTATTGAACATCCAATCCCATACAGAGTTTCATGGTTACAAAAAGGACACCAGGTAAATGTCACTAAACAATGTTTAGTTGAATTTAAAATAGGAGGATATAAGGATGAAATACTATGTGATGTCATTCCCATGGATGTTTGTCATCTATTGTTGGGTAGACTGTGGCAATATGACAGGAATGTGATTCATGATGGGAGAAAGAACACATACACCCTGGAGAAGAATGGGAGAACTCACATGTTGCTGCCAATTAAGGATAAAGAAGTGAAACAAGAGGTGAGCAACACTGTACTTCTCATGAGTGGGAAGGAACTTCTTAAGGAGGTTAAGAAGAAAGAAGATACATAATTCATTGTGGTCAGGAAGCCTGGAATTGTTTTAACCAGTACAAGAGTGGATGATTTACCAGAAGAAATCCAAAAGTTGCTGGAAGAGTTCGCTGATATAGTAGTGCACGAACTACCTCGTTCGTTGCCACCTATCAGAAGTATAAGCCATCATATTGATCTTATACCTGGAGCTAGTTTACCAAACAAAGCCCCGTACAGATTGACGTTGCAGGAGAATGAAGAGGTCAAGAGATAGGTCCAGGATTTAATGGACAAAGGGTTGATTAGAGAGAGCTTGAGTCCATGCATTGTTCCAACAGTGCTCAGCCCAAAGAAAGATGGAGGCTGGAGAATGTGTACAGACTCGAGGGCGATCAATAAGATTACCATTAGGTATAGATTTCCTTTGCCAAAGATGGATGATTTGATGGATTGCTTGAGTGGAGCAATTTTTTTTTCAAAGATTGATTTGAAAAGCGGATATCATCAAATTCGTATGAGAGAAGGTGATGAATGGAAGACAACATTCAAGACGAATGAGGGGTTGTATGAATGGCTTGTTATGCCATTTGGCTTAACAAATGTACCCAGTACTTTCATGAGATTGATGAATGAAGTCCTGAAGGATTTCATAGGAAAATTCATCATTGTATATCTTGACGATATATTAATTTTTAGCAAGACAGAAGCAGAACACTTGAAGCATTTAGCTATAGTGATGAGGAGATTGCAACAAGAGAAGTTGTTGATAAATAAGAAGAAATCAACATTTATGAGGAGAAAACTCATTTATTTGGGTTTTGTTATCTCTGCAAATGAGCTGAAAATGGATCCGGATAAGGTAGAGGCGATTAAGAATTGGCCATCACTGAAAAGTGTATTTGAGGTTCGAAGCTTCCATGGATTAGCTAGTTTCTATAGGAAATTCATCCGAAATTATAGTGGAATTAGCGCACTGATGATGGACACGGTGAAGAAAATACATAAGTCTTTTCACTGGACAGAAGAAGCAGAGAAACGTTTAAATCTGTTGAAAAAGAAGATTACTGAACAACCAATTTTGGTGTTGCCAGATTTCAGTAAGACATTTCAGGTCAAATGTGACGCAAGTGGGTTTGCAATTGGAGTGGTCTTGTGCCAAGATGACAGGCCGATCGCATACTTCAGTGAGAAACTGAATGAAGCAAAGATTAAATATTCAACATATGACAATGAATTCTATGCAGTCATACAAGCAGTGAAGAAATGGAGACATTATTTGGTCCCTAAAGAGTTTGTTTTGTACAACGATAATCATGCTTTACAATTCGTGACTCAACAAGAAAATTTGAACCAAAAGCATGCTAAATGGGTTGAATATATGCAGAATTTTACTTTTGTAACTAAGCATATTTCTGGAACTGCTAACAAAGTTGCTGATGCTTTGAGCAGGAAATGTTTGTTGATGCAGGAATTCAGAGTCAAAACTTAGGGTTTTGATAATCTCAAAGAAATGTACAGAGACGATCTAGATTTTAAAGAGGCGTATGAGGCATCTGAGAATCCAATTCTTAGGGAAAGAAGTCAATGGACTGAATATATGATCCATGATGGATTATTATTCAAAGGCAATCAATTATGTATTCCAAAATGCTCCATGAGGGAGAATCTGCTAGAAGAAAAACACAGTGGAGGATTGGTTGGACACTTCGGTCATGATAAGACGTTCTCAAAACTGAATGGCTCATATTTTTGTCCAGGGATGAGGACAGATGTTAAAAGATTTGTGGACAGGTGTAGAATTTGTTAGCACACAAAGGGAAAAAGGCAGAACACAGGGTTATACCAACCATTACCCATACCTGAGAGGCCGTGGGATGCCGTAAGCATGGATTTTATATTGGGGCTGCTGAGAACATAAAGAGGATTTGATTCAATTTTTGTGGTGGTAGAAAGATTTTCAAAGATGACACATTTTATACCATGTCAAAAAACCAGTGACGCAACACATATTGCGAACCTGTTTTTCAAAGAAGTCGTCAGACTTCACGGCTTACTAAGAAGTATTGTTTCAGATCGAGATACCAAGTTCGTGGGACATTTCTGGAGGAATTTATGGAGAAGCTGGGGACAAGTTTGACATTTAGCTCAGCTTATCATCCTCAGACTGATGGGCAAACAGAAGTTGTGAACAAAAGCTTGAGAGATTTGCTAAGGAGCCTAGTGACTGAACACCACAGTCAGTGGGATCACATTCTTCCACAAGTGGAATTTGCTTACAATGATTCAATCAACAGAAGCACAAGGCAGAGTCCATTTCAGATTTTGTATGGAATACAACCAAGGGGAGTTTATGAATTGAAGGATTCAGAACATAATGAAACTAGAAGTGCTAGTGCAGAGGATTTTGCAGAAGCAATGAAGGAACTTCACATCCAAGTGAGGGAATGTTTGCAAAATTTGAGTCAAGAGTACAAGTGCAGAGTAGATCAACACAGGCGAGAACTTCAGTTTGAAGTTGGTGATCTGATTCTTGCACATCTAAGGAAAGAAAGGTTTCCAAGGGGAACATATAACAAACTGAAAATGAAAAAGATTGGACCATGCAAGGTCTTGAAGAAATTTGGGGCAAATGCATATGAGATTGAATTACCCGATGGGATCGAAATTTCACCGATCTTCAACGTCTCAGCTTTGTACCCTTACAAAGATGAAGAAGCAGGAACACACAATGAATATACAGAGGTTCAGTGGACTAAAAATTTTTTTGTAGCTGCAAAGCCACAGATGGAAAGTATAATTGAGAAGAGGGTCAGCAGGAAGACCAAGAGGAAAGAGTATTTTGAGTACTTGGTCAAATGGAAGGGACATCTAGTTGAAGATGTCATCTAGGAAGATGAAGCAGAAATTCAAAAGCATGGACAAACCATGCAAGAGATCATGAACAGGAGTTCATGAAAATTTTCAAGCAAGGGAGTATGATGCAGGAGCATCGCAAGCAGCCAACCAAGCGAGCATGAAGGCAGAAGACAGCTGGAAAATGCAACACACATTTTACATGTTTTGGAAATGGTTTTGAAGCATTAATGTAATAGTTAAAGGGAAGAGTACTCGCATATTGTAAACAAATCATGAGCGATTGCTCTCATCTGTAAAAAGTTAAGGCATTTATGCATAATTAATGAAAGTAGGTAGATTTAAATTCCAGATTAGATAGTTTTAGGAGCAGGAGGGAAAACGACTATAGACACCCTCATCTTTGTATCATTCAGAATTAGATCATTGTAGCATTAGCATAGAGCAGAGGAGAGCTATAGCAGAGGAGTTGTAAAGAAGAACCCATGTACATAAGTTCTGAATTAATATATGAAGCTTTGATTTAGATTCATGGTGTTATGATGTTTTCTGTGTACACATGCTGAATGGTCTGTTTATAGTTTCTTACTCTCTCTGTCATGAATTTGTTATTATGTTGTATGTGAATATATGTTTTCAAGTTGATTGCTTGAAGTCTGAGAGAGAGAGGAAATGAGTTTCAATTGTTTCTCTTCCTGAGTGAGAATTTCCTGCAAGGAGTGTAGTGAAACGTCCACAAGGAGTGTGTTTACGGAGGGTCAGAGTTTATCTCTGAAAGCTTAGGAGGGATACCATTGTTCTCATTAAAAGTGCAAGTGGAGCACAGGATCCGTGCAAGGAGTGTGCATGCGTTGGAAGTCTTAGGACATATCAACTAAAAGGGGAGTGGAAGGACTGCTGTTGCAGAGGAGTTGCACAGAGTCGAGAGATTCAAATACGCAACAATATTTGAAGGTCTGTCGCAAGGAGTGCGAGTAGAGGCCCTTTTTCGAGACTTGAATTTATCAGAGAAGATCAGAAGAGGTAGTGCCTTTGAAGTATTCAAAGGGAAGCGAAGTGAAGTTGCTTGAAGAAGGAAGGTCACTGTGAGCGGACACTCGTTCATTTCGCAGAGATTATTGAGGAAAGAGTCGGACGGTCGGAATTCTCTGTGGAGAATCCTCGAAACAACAAGGACTGTAGGATCTACAGAAGCTGCAAGGTGGATAAGGGCAGACAAACCCATCATTTTGGTACCCAGAATCAACGTGGGTCGTTGATCTTGATCTGTTGGAGCTGTCAGATCATTTCGGGGATTCGGAGTCCGTAAGTTTGGAGTGCGAGCCAAAACCTTTGGTTGGTCAAATCCTCGAAACGCGAAAAGAGTTTTCGTGTACAAAAACAAGGGGTGACGAGGTTGGAATTTCAGAACTTCGGAGTTCGAGATTTTGGAGGTCCTGAGGACAAGCGATCAGGACACAGCAGAGTGAAAGACCCAAAGTCGCAAGTCGCGACAGAACTTGATGTGACTTTCGGGATTTCAGAAAATCGAGATTCGGGATTTTCGAAAATCGAGATTCGAGATTCCAGAAGTCTTGAGGACAAGGAGCTTGGGCCCTTGCATTTAGGATTTTGAAGTTACAAAATCCGGGATAGCGTGAAGTGGTATTTCGACATTTCAGGAATCGGGATTTCGACATTCCTGTTGACAAGAATTTGGGCTCTTCACATGAGAACCCCCGAAGTTGCGAAACACGAAATAAGGTGAAGGGGCGTTTTGGAAATTCGGTGTTTTGGGGTTCGAGAACCCGAGAGGATAGTGTTCTGGGATAGAGTCTTGGACTCTCGGTACCCGAAAGTCCGAAATCACGTGGGCCGTCAGATTGAAGGGAGGCTCATAGCCGTTGATCCCGTCGAAAATATTGTTTCGGAGTTCGGGGTTTGTGGAGGTTAGAGAATCGAAGGCTTTACATTAGGACTCATGAAATCGCGAAGTCCGAAACCCAAAAAAGGTGTAAAGTTACGATAGAAGCCAGTCTTTTGCTGAATGTTTCGGGTTTCGACATTTCAGCAGTTGTGAAGGCAAGAGGTCGGGATTCCTTGTTTTGAAACTCCCGAAGTCGCGAAACACGATACAACTGTGTAGGAGGACGCGGCCAAGCATTTCGGGAAAATCGACATTTCGGGTTTCGGGAGGTGGAAAGGTCAAGAACCTCGGCAACAGGATTCGCGAAATCGCGAAGTTGGAAACCCCAAAAAGGAAAAAAACCCGATACAGGAGTAGAACGTGGTCAGAGATTTAGCGTATCGACATTTCGGGTTTCGGCGAGTGGAAGAGTCGAGGAGCTCGACATTTGGGATCGTGAAACCCCGAAATTTGAAGTCCTTTGTGGATTAAATGAAGGGGTCGGTTAACCCTCGGCGTGATTCTAGTGAAGATCCTGCACAGACCTCGATTCTGAGGATTGGGGGTCTGCAACAGGAAATGATATGTTGATGCTGCTAGAGATATATTTCAAGCAAAAAATTTATTCACTTGCGGGACTACTGTCCTGTTCTCTGGATATACAATTAACATCTTCGGGAATCAGGTCCATAACTCTCACTGCTGGAAGGAATTTTTCTACTAGCCATCTCCTTCCACCCAGAATGGACTAATTTGGGCCTCTGAAATTGCACGTGCAACCCGTGTCCCTGATTTTTTTTCAACTATGCAGAGGCGATTTCTAGTTGTGTCCTAGGTTTCAGTTAAGGGCTATTCAATTTTCCTTGCAATGTTTTTTGTCTTCTTCCTCACGGGAAGCTTCTAAAAACTATCAATTTCACCACAGGATGATTCATCCAGGAGAAAACTGCAAGGATCTTGCATACTGCGGATCCCGTGCCTGTGTTTGTGGCGGATACATTCAATGTTTTGGCCCGGAGAACTGGGTCCAATTTCTAAGGATAGATGTACAATACTCAGTGTTTTTCCTTTTTTTTTTAAATGGATTTTCTATTAAAAAATTTTGCCTTGTGGTCTTCATTGTTGCTTCTTTTATGGATTTAACACCTGTTCTCATTGGCATGGTTCAGTGCTCTTGTAGTTCTTTGATATTGTGTTTACTTAGGTTATTTTTTCTAAGATGTAACATCTAACAATTATATGACAATGTATTGTGTCAATTCACCAGGCTTTTATGCAAACAAAAAATGGATTACATGCAGTTTCAAACCAACCTTCAATTCTATTCGTAATGCAGATAGAACATAGCAATACCAATGTACAATCTTGCAACAAAATCGTCATTCTTGTTTCTAGACATGCAGTTATTAAGTTTTAATGCTAACAACCCATAATGCAAGAATTTTAATACTTAAGTTAATATGTTACATTCATGGAAGAATGTATCAAGAACACAGTTACATCCACACGTTCCAATAAAATCTAATGTTCAACAAAGCATTTGCTGGAAATTAGTAGAAAATGAAGTTTAATAGTTAAGTTAATATGTTACAGTCATGGAAGAATGTATCAAGGACATACTTACACGCACAGGTTGCAATAAAATCTAATCTTCAACAATGCATTTGCTGACAATTAGTAGAAAATGATGGTTTTGCAACAATGGGGTTCTTTGAAACCAATTCGGGCTTACGAAAACTGCCCTCCCCCTTTCTATTTTCCCACTCTTTTATTCCTTGTAGTTTCTCTTCCTGGTTACTTAATCATTTTTTTCCAAAAATGCCTTGCTGTGCAGCTTGGCGGATTCACGCATTTCCAACGAGCGCTTCCCCTTTCTTTAAATTGGCCCTCTATTTTTCTGTGTCCTATAAGTAGCACCCAGAATTCTATGATATACAAATTGACAGGCGGATTTGCGCGCTGGATGGCTCAACATTGCACTTTTATTTTTCCGTGACCTCCAAACAACATTCGGAGCTCCGCAATATAAAAATTGACACACGGTCTCCAGGGCTGGCGGGGTCAATATTGCCTTTGTTTACGGATGGAAAAGTGATAAAATGAGCCATACCACATTTGCACCACATAATCTATATTAAATGGAAAAACATTTCCTCTATAGTTCCATGTCCTACAAACAATACCCACAGTTCTGCACTATACAAATTAACAGTCGGACTTGTGGCCTGGCTGGTAAAAAAATGCCTCGGAGTTACGCGATATACAAATTAAACAAAGCATACAACCAAGAACTAAGTAAACTCGTGAATTGTATTCCTGGTAGCAAGCACTAATTTCAAACATCATGGAATGTCATTTGTGCGTCATCGGGTTGGTCCGTTCACGAAAACTTCAATCCTCACTTTTGAGAACAAGTCTGCCTGACCATTTCCCTATTCCATACTTAGCCACTTTCCCGGAATTCCGCAAAATATAAACCAACCGCTGAATTGCCCCATCATGATCTCTTCCCTTTTACACGTTTTGCAGTCAAAATTTCCGATGCATAAAATTTGACCTTGGAACACTTGCCTCTCCTCAGTAACCCTGTAACCCTTTTTTCAATCCCGTCCGATCGCTTTTCAGACCTTGCCATTCTTTCCTTGCTCTCCCCCGTCTCCGTCACCATCGCACTTGTCTATAATAAAAGAAAA
>JZKD02S0162579.1:312859-327558 GCA_000966675.3 Picea glauca
CGTACCCTCCACCTTCGCATTTCTAAATATGCAATAAGTAAGCTTTACTACTAACAGTTCATCATGCACCACCCATACAAATTTTCATTAATCAGCGAAAGGCTCGAGGAGTTTTCCCATTCATAAGAATTTAACCAAGATTTAGCGTAGAGTTACATTATCAGCTCTAACTGTTCATTTCAACCATCATCTGGAGCAAACCAACGTTCTCATAAAACTATGGCATCAGATCGACAACACTTCTGTGGAGATACAGTGAACATCTTCGGGCACGAGGACCTCAACTTCCAGTGGTCTAGGGAATATTCTTATTACTCAACCTCTGTCGTAGAGAACCAAGTAATTTGGACCTCTGGGATTGCTCGTGCAGGCTGTGTCCCTGAGGTTTTTGACTGTAAGGACCTGGTGTCTCGGTGCGGCAATAAATTTATTTCAGACAAAAGAATTATTCCACTGCAGGACCGCTCTTTTGTTTCTTTGTCACCTTAGGTCTTCCGCTAGATGCTAAGATTGTTAGAGCTGACATTGACGTTCAGAGGAGAAGATTGCAAACAATTCCTAGCAAAGCATAATAATAGGTTGGACCTCTTGCCCCATTTATTGGAAAAACCACTTCTAGTTCCTGAAGATATTACAAGCTTGCAGGTTAGTTCATTTAGAAATCCTTTTCGTGAAATGTCCTAGCTGTTTACAAGAATAACGGGACAAGAGTCCACAACAACTGTTTCCCGGATGACTCTTTATATTTTGTATTGCACACTCAACGAACAAGCCATTTTTTTGGGGGGCAAGTTAATTTCCCATGAAATCTGTTCCCAATTGTCAAGCTTCAAAAGGGAAAATAAATTTTATATGTCGTCCTACTTAGTTTTTGCGATAACGCATTCCTGTCGATTTCCACAACTGTTTCTATCGAAGAATGTCAACTAGGAATTCGACCCAGTAACGTTCTGGTACCAGGCCTTGTGGAAGCACAAGGCTTCCTACTGTTTTTATGAGGTTTTTAATGGCTTCGTGTCTATTTTCAATTTTTTTTTTTTAGGAGAAGATGCTCCCTGCATATATGAACACGAAACCAGTTTTTTGGACAGGAAGGGGACACTCAAACATTTGGATAATTACACTGTCATAAGAATTTTTGGCTCCATGGAAAAACCTGCTCTCCTTCCATGTCACATTACAGACAAAATGTTTGTTGCAGAAGTAGCATGACAATACAACTATTGGTTGCATATGTTGCAAAAGAAGAAAAAAAACAATTCATTCCTCTGCATTGGAAAGTAGGGGAGTTTGTGTTGAAAAACGTCAACAAAATTGACGAATTCGCAGCGCATTCTAGAATATACAACCTGAAATATGCTGAAATCATAAGAGGGTTCGACCCCTATAATATTTTTCAACAACATTTACAAAAACTTGGCCTCAACGATTGTTTTTTCAGAAAACACCTGCCGAAAAACAGAGACAGTGGCGACAACGCTCCTGCCTCTAATGCCGACAACCTAGACACAGTGCAAAGTTGCACTAAATTGTACACACAACAGGGGAAAGGACCTAGTGACAAGAGTGTTCAATCGAAAAATAACACTGCATAAAGTACGACATCCCAGAGCATCGCTCCAACAGCCCAACATGACAACAAAGAAACTCAAATTTCTTCAAACGGAGGAGGAGCTAATGACCCTCCTCACTCTAAAATTGATAGTTCTCACAAGCTTCCAGTAGAGAAGAAGAGAAAAAAAAATGTGGGGCAGGTGGAAGAGCCGAAAATTCAGAGTGAGAACATGGAACTTGATAGTGATCTGGATAGCATGCTCTGCTACCTTGATCAGCCCGAAGACGCCATCCAACATAGTCGTTCAATGGACATATTTGTTACCAATTTTTTTGACAAAGATGAATCCTTCGTGTTCCAGAGTGCTTTTTTTGATAGCCAGTCCAAAAAGTTGATAATTGAGAAAAAACATGTAAAAATAAGAAAGGAAAATCTCGTTTAGAGCTTGACCTTGCCAACATGCGGGCGCCCCAAATCTGTTAACTTCACAACGTGAGCGGAGAAGCACTTCATAATTCCACTGGAGGCATTGAGGCCGAGAATTCTAGACTGAAGGACCAGTTCAAGGAATTGGAAGAGTCTTTGATTCCTATGCCATTGCTTGTCAATCCTTTGGCAATAGCCATGCCTGGCACCCCTGCAGCCAATGTAAAAGCATCCTCCACCCTGATCGCATCTTGTAGAGGATATGTGCAGAATAGTATCAAGAAAAGAATGGAACTGGTTACCGAGGCGTGGAAAACAACACAAACCATCACTTTCCTTGGATCCAGGGCACATAGTTTTCTCGAACATTTGCAGGCAGAGTTAAAAGATGAAGAAAATTTCTTTTTAAAAACAATCCTTCCTTTTGGCACCATTGTTAACAATATGATAGAAACAAAAAGAAGAGAACAAGATCTTCCATCCAAAAACCGGATTGGTCAATTGAATGCATGTTGGGAAGAAAAAGTAAAGAACCTGCATCTCATTGTTCAGTCATGTGAACAATCCATATCAAAGAAAGATAAATTATTCACAAGGTTGTCAAGAATAAACTTAGCCGAAAAAACCAACGACTTCCAAGACCCCGACTTAATCGCAAACTCCTTTCCCTTAACTAGCCAAGAGTTCGATAAACAGGTTGTTATGTTTAAGGCCTTGTATCTGGAAAATTTTTACAACATCCTTCAGTTTTATCAAGCTCATGTCGACGACTGGCTAGTCAAATATTTAGTACAGAATGAGGAAATTCATCAGGCTCTGTGTAATCTTTCTATCGGCTTCCAGGAATTTGAAAACGATATTTTCAACTTAAAAATCCGAAATGAGATCAACGTCGCCCCAATGAGAACCTACATTGAAGAATGGCTCGAAAGGGAATTGAAGCAGGCTGCCGACGAAAGGCAACATGCAGTTTCCAGGATTCCAGTAGTCGTCGACGACATCATTGAAACCGCAACCGTCGGCGACATCAATGAAACAGAAGCCGCAAGCAAATAGACAAAGGGCTCATATGTACCCTCACTGTAAGTCTATTGATCTCATCTTGCTTTGTTTATCAACCTAGTTATTCCACTTTTTTAAATATAGATTTGTATCCAAACACTTATACCTTTCAATTTATTTTTTTTGCAGGTATTGCACTCTATCTTCTTTCTACAGTCTTGTTTCTTGTACATATTTCTCTAATGGTCCGCGGGAGCCCCAATCCCAGTCTACATGACAAACTCATTGAAATTTTGATTTATATGTAACCGACTTTAATTTTTCTGTATATTTCAAAAATTCTAGTAGTATGTAACAAACTTATATTTTTTGACATATTTCAAATAGAACTGTTTTTTTATCTCCTTTTAAATTTATGTCTTCATACATTTTTATCTTTCACCAGTATGTATGACAAATGCATTTAAATTTTTATATGTAACAAACTTTTATTTTTTTATATATTCCAAAATAAATGGTGCTCTACATGCCAAGCGCCATTTACTTATGCCCCATGTTCCCTGATATACATGTTGCACACAACATTTCCATGATATACATTTCAAAATTTCCAGTAGTATGTAACAAACTTTTATTTTTTTACATATTTCAAATAAAATTGGTTTTACATATTTTTTTACATATTTCAAATAAACTTTTATGTAACAACATTCATGTCTCCACAAAAAGCACTAAGGAAGTTATTTCCAAAATTATACGATGAGGTAATGAGATTCCTCCTAATGAACCCCCTATGGACATTGGTTTGGTTAAATATGTTGTTGTTCGTGACACACACTAGTGGTCTATTTTTAGGGTCAAATTCCACCCGAATTTGTCATAAAGGTTTGGGTTAAGGAGATCTAGAAGCCTCATGGTTGGCTTTGCACAACCACCATAGCCTAACAATTTTTTTTTTTTCGTTTTTCATTGAAGAGGAATCTCATTGTAATTATTACTCGTGACCCTTGGATTTGTCACAAAATTGTTGTGGTATCATCTCCTTGGGACGTAATATTTTCCATTGATTAAGTTAGGGAACTTTGTTTCCCTATTTAGCTTGAACTCCTAGGGTTTCCCATTTAGTTCTAAGATATTCTTAAGTGGATTTTCACATCCACCAATAGTTTCATATACCTTTCAAGCTAGCTATATTATATAACCTAGAATGCAAAAATGAGCTTATATTAGGGTTAACCTGATATGGATTTTGTAGAGAATGAAATTAAGGTGGAAATATAAAAGGAACACATAGAAATATTATAGAGAGCACAATAATACAATGAAATCTACATGTTATTAATGAATGAAATATAAAAAGACTATCAAATGAAAAGTAATACAAACTAGCTAGGATGGTGGTGGCTTATATTTGAAGAGAGATGTGTCAACTATGCTCATTCAAAAAGAAAATATTACAAGAGGTCATGATAGAATTTTTCACACGAAGTATGATTCTAAGAGGCAAAAACCCTAAAGATCCAAAACCTTGACCTTAGGAGTTGACATGGCAAAAGTAATGTGGGTCTCGAGGAGGATAGTTGATACATCAACTTCCCAAGGCCGCATATTTAGAATACAAATTCCATTTAGTGAATTTATTGGACCATTAAAAAGATTAATCCATTCTCTATGTGTTTCATAGGCCACACAATTGAAAATTTGTGGTTTGTGCCAACTACGAAAAACACAAGGGAAATACCCAAAAAAATTGTCAAAAGTTTGCGATTTGAAAAAGTATAGTAAAACTATTAAGATGTGGAACAATTTTAAGTCAGTGGAATAAGTGGGTGGCCACTAATATCCACTTATATCAATCCTCCCCCTTAGGAAGCAATGGTCCCCATTATGTTGAGTTCCTCCATCATATGGGGAAACTTTACGATTTGAAAAGTTGTAGTAAAACTATTAAGATGTGGAATAATTTTAAGTCAGTGGAATAAGTGGGTGGCCACTAATATCCAGTTAGATCAATCCCCCCCCTTAGGAAGCAATGGTCCCCATTGTGTTGAGTTCCTCCAAGAAAATTTCCTTGGTAAAGGAGCTACCTTGCTTTGATGACCTGATAGAGTTGGATATTCTGTTGGCAGGTGCCCTTCATATTGTTTTCCATGATCTGGTCAACTAAATCCTGCTCAATTTGTAAGGATTGAATTTAGTAGGGACCAAGTGCTTTATGACCTCTAAGGTGTCCAAAAAAGGTATGGTCAAAGTAGCTCCACATTAAATATAGCATGCAAGCCAAGGATGGAGGAAATACTTGATTCAAAAGCATTCTCTCCCACAACCTTGGTGATGGTGTAAGGTCCATAAAAAAGTGGGTAGTGATTCTAATGGGGTCTTGTGTTGCTCTGTTTTTACAAATGAAACCATACCTTAGCTTACCCTTCACTATAAGGAGAGCACCTTGTAGCAGAGGTTTTTACAGAACCTCCCCCAAAAAATTATCATTTCTTTGTTTATAGCGGAGATTGTTAGCAGAGGTGGGAGACCGAAGGTTTTTGTGGACAATTTTTTTATCAATGTGCCTATGTGAAACATACGCCCCTACATGCATACAAACACAGTGCCATGATGCTTAAAAGTTTAGAAGTATCGTCATATGTTATAAAAAAAAGAACTGAATAAAGTGCCTCAGTGTCGTTGAACATCACGACCCAATGTGTATCCTTGTCGTTAGGTACACTGAGGTAGGATAAATAAAAAAAAATTACCAAACCAATTTTTGTTATTACAGTTCATCTTGTGATTACAAACTCTCAAGAAAGAACCTATGCTCACTATCCTTCAAAGGACGCTCTATTTCCGGTGCTCTACAACGAGTTTGATAGCTCTACTGGTATATTCCACACATTTCCAAATTTTGGAAATTACCACAAATTTTCATTTCCTCTCAATGGCGGAACCATGCCTCCTCGATACATAAGAAATCAAGAAAAATGTTTATTACCTTCCTATTTGCATTTTCATCCAATTGAAATTTGAATTTAGTTTCTTTTTTTAATTTTTTTTCCAATTCTGTGCGGTGCACTTGAATGCTTCAGCTTGCCTCGAAGCGATGCAACTTGTGCGTAAATTCATAGTAAGCATCGCCAAATGTGCATAAACTCTAATAGTATGCACCTATGTTTTTCAAAGAAGGGCACCATGATAAATTTTTAAAAATAAACATAGTGGTGCATCTTTTATGAAGCCCCATTACCGATGCGTTATAAAATACAATGCACCACTAAACAACATGTCGGTGTTCTGGGAACACTGGAGCACCGATTCATTCCATTTAAACAAGTCCTCCGCTAAGTTTACGTCTCATAAAATTTGGCATAGCGCTGCGTCTATGTTAACCAAATGCACCAATGTTGTTAAAAGAATCGCATTGGTTGAAATATTGAATGACTTGGCATAACAGTATGTCTCATTGAACGCCCCGTTACTGGTGCTCTATACAACACAACACACCGCTAAAAAAAATGTCAATGCTCCACTAACACAGTAGCACCAATGTGTTCATATTGACACATCGCACCTCTTAATTTGCAATAAAAAATTTTAACCTAATGGTGCCCCTAAGTCCACAATAAGCACCACCAACAGTGCATATACTCTAATTGTAGACATTGGTTTCATTCAAAGAAAGACACCGCAATAAATTTAAAAAATAAACATAGAGGTGTGTCTTTTGTGACTCCGTTACCAGTGCGTTATAAAATACAACACATCGCTAAATAACTTGTCGGTGCTCTTTGAACACTAGAGCATCGGTTCGTTCCATTTAAAAAACTGCATGGATAATTTTACATCCAATAAATTTTAGTGCAACGGTGTGTCCATGTTAACCAAATGCATCGATGTTGTTAAAAGAACCGCACCGGGACAAATATTGAACAACTTGGCGTAGTGGGACGTCTCGTTGGATGCCCCGTTACTAGTGCTCTATACAACACAATGCACCACTAAACAAAATGTTGATGCTCCAATAACACGGTAGCACCAATGCGTTCATATTAACACACTCCATTGCTTAATTTGAAACAAAAAAAATTAACCTAGTAGTGCCCCTGGGTCCAACAAATGCAACTGTACTATAAAGAGCATGACACTAGGCCAAATATTTCACAATTTAGTAGTGTGGTGCGTATTATGGGACGCACTGCTAAAATATGTGGTGGTGCAACGTTAAACGTGGAGCATTGGTGCGACATAGTAACAACCTCACATGGTGGTGTTTTTTTTCTGATATAGAGCATCGATGATGGTGCATATTCACTGTTTTAGGCCCACCAATTACTTTTCGACATTTTTTTGCAAACATAAATTAATTTTAATTTTTGTTAGATGCTGGTTATTTATATATGAGTGTGTTTTTATAATTTCAATTCAATATATATATATATATATATATATTCCTAAAAATATTTGTATGTGAATTATAGACAACGATGATGTGAGGACGAGTAATAACAACAACAACGGGTCAAAACATACACCTTTGTATGTGAGTGGGTGGCCTAAGAGAGGAATATGGAGAGGGAGAGGTTCATTCACCCTTTTGCACCACATACATGTTCTCTTTTGAGGGATGTTGGCATCCTCAATTTTTATGAGGAGGGTACATACCTTAGAGGTAAATCTCCATTGTTACAATTATTGATTTGTCCTTGGGATCATGGTCAACATGCATTTAGGGTTGGTCTTGATCTATGGTATCAACCCATAAAGGAGGATGTTTATTTAATCACTGGGTTGTTTAGGAGGGGAGAGGTTTGGCCCCAATTCCCTGATCTATCGTTTGGTGTTGTTGCACAGATCCAACTGGGATATGCACAGAGATATGCTAGTCCAAACATCCTTTCCGCTTTGGGATTCCAGGTTTGTGGTGGTATGATGCAAATGGATTCATTTCATAGAGGGGAGGTTGGGTGCCTATGTCTTATTATGATGGCACTATCACACTTTACCTCTGATGGAAAGTACAATAGTTTCCCTTTGATGTATTATCTATATAGTTTAGTGCAGATGCCCTGATTGATTAGGTGGACAAATATTTTTTGAGACAATTTGTTTTTGCATTGGATCATTGTCACACCATTGTAGATGGGAGGAGATTCTTCCCATTCTCGTCATATTTATTTACATTATTTTTTTAGAGGGTTCATGCAACTCGACTAGAAGTACCATGATTTCTTCCTAGACCTATGTTTGATGCATGTATGTGGATGTAGGGGCAATTGTTTCCCAAGAGGGGCCAATCAAACTAGTAATGTACTCTGGTCAATAGGGAGGTATGTGAGTTTTTGGTTGGAGAGGACAACCCTGTCCTTGATCTTGTACAATAATCGTATTTGGGGATGGATTAGAGAGGATGTATAAACATCCTATTTACAACAGTCGAGACAACATATAAGAGAGGTAATATTATTGCGATGTTTTGATAAATCTAGTTCCATATTTTTACGTATTATTTAATGTGTATGCAATTTATTGTAACATTTTGTTTCAATTATGTGATTATTATTATCTATTAATTAGCATATATTTGCACATATGATGGGTATGTGCCTCTCCAATATGATGAGGAGATGGAGGAGGCAGTGGAGCAACCTACAATACATATACCTTACATGTAAGGCAGGCCAAATAAGAGAGTCTGGATAGAGGTGGTAGATATCCCATGTGTGTTATGGTTAGTCATGGAGTGGTACCTACACGAGTTCGAGACATATTACAGGTACCAGAGATGTCTACAATATTGGACAATTGTTCCCAGTGACATGACATCATTGATGTCTCATATTGTCGGTGTCATGAACCTCATCGAGGGTTTGCGGGATCCTGTTCATGCTACTCATGATTCTACTTAATCTGGATCATCACTAGGTTTATCCACATCCTCTACTCCACCACATGTTCCTCCTCCTCCTCCTCCTCCTCCTCCTTTTGCTTCTCCTCCACATGTGTCTGCACCATCCATTGATCCTCCTAGTTCCCCTCCACATGTGTCTACACCATCCATGCCCAATCCTCCTCCCCCTCCACATGTGTTTGCACCATCCACCGATCCTCCTACTTGTCCTCCACATGCATCACCATTCATCGATCCTCTTCCTCCACTTGTGTCACCATCCACCAATCCTTGTCCTTCTCCTCCACATGTGTCATAATCCACGGATCCTCCTCCTCCTCCTCCACATGTGTCAAGAGCTATTGATGTTGTGGACATTATGTTCACAACAGGTGCTGCACAAGTTGATCTTGATGAAGACGCATTTGATAGTGTACTTTTTTCATGTCTTTCTGACATAGGTATTGATAGACCCTATACCTCTGGTAGCAGAGATAATGATGCATTTGGCTCTGGTGGTGGACCTAGCTAGTAGTGGTATTGATTGACATGTATGTTGGTTGTTTTATATTTGACTTAAGATGTATATATGACATGTTTATTGCAGATTTTGTTACGATGTATGTTTGACATGTATGTTGATATGTGTATCACTCATGTACATAATGTTTTTCATATAATGGTGTGGTTGTTGTTGTTTGATTTATAAAATGCATTATGAGTATGCTAGTGATTAACATTATTATTGATTTCTCTGTTTTAAAATTAAATTTGAGGTGTATCACTTATTTAAATTTACACTTGTCATATAATGTTTAACTTAACTTTTATGAAATCATTTAATTTGGATTGTGATTGAAAAAGTTTATAACCATTAATGCCATATAATGTTTAACTCTTCTTCAAGGCAAATTGTTTGTTGTCCACAAAGATACAATGTGTTGATTAAACATGTTTAGAAACAAAAAATACTTAAATATGATGAGTGAAATGATTGTGATTTGAATAAATATGTCTTTTTCATATATATATATATATATATATATATATATATTGTAAGCTAGTAGATTGTGTTACCTTCTATTACCAAAAATCAGAATACATGTCAGGGGTCCTCTTACTTGAGCTGCCAACAAAGGAAACCAACCTAAGAACCAAGACTTAACTGTCTGAAAAAGCATGCCCTAGGGGCTAAAATTAAAAAAACATATTACAGTTTGTCTGTAGATTGTCCAAACTAATGATCAAAATAAGTAAAGAGCTATGCTGAAAGAAACTATGCATATAAACATGAGCTAAGAGCTTAATCAAAACACAAAATCATATGCTAGATGGATTAGGCAATTGTGCTTAGACAGATTAGGCCAAATAGGGAGACTGATGCGCTGGAGAGGTCATGCCTGATACTGCTGACAGTGTTGGGGATTTGCACATAGTTCAAACAATGAGTCAATTTTTCATTTCATCATCTCTTGCCAAAACTTTTGGTTTTCCATTTCACCTCTCAACTCAAAGATAAGTTGTAAGTGGTCCTCAGAGAACCATGTAGGTTAGTCCTCATCAATTTGCGGATGGGAAAATTTACCTTCCTCATGGAACCGGGAGCCATCGCCACCCACCAGAGATGTAGATGTGACCAGTGTATCCTTAATTTTAGTCACATGAATAAAAGAGGGAGCATCAACATTTTATTTTCCAATTTATGGTGGCAAATCCTCCCATTCCACCACACAACTCCATGACTCTACCTCATTGTAGATGACATGTGACTTCCGCTCCACTACACTTAGACCCACTTGTTGATGTGCACTATTTGCATAATTGTCCATTGGAGAGGGACTGCGATGTATACCACTAAAGATATGGAATTTTTTCTACCTCTGTGCACCTTGCCTCTTTCATGAGGCATACTGCCAAGGAAGATGAAACTTGAGAAACAAACAAGGCTTAACCGGTTTGTATGCGAGGCAGATGCAATCACAATGGAGATGGTTGGAAAGCTCCATCCTTCTCCGGAATTTATGCTCGGCATAATTGAGGCCTTACAAAATTCAAGAGTGCCCATAGGATTGTCCTACACATTAACTGTTTCCTCCACCTAAACTTAAAGATCATTCACAATTTCTGTACCAAGCCTTCGAAATACAACCACCATCTTACCTTGTTGTACGAGATGTTGGATGATATACCCTCCCCATTGATGAAAACATGTGCCAACCACTAGTCTCGGGAGGATCGAGGAGCTCCAAGCGTCGACGCATATGGCCATCCATCGTATGATCATAATGGTCATAATAACACCCCATCCGGGGGGTCTTTTCCATACATTGTAATAAAAAGATTATAATATAATTATTCACTAATAATAATGACAATGATGTGATAATAATGTTATTTAAAAAACAAATATTATTCAAAGATTACTAATTGTTTACTAAATTACAATTATTATATTTTAAATTTTCCAAAGATTTTATTAATTTATATTATATCCAACTAATAGAATATATGAAATTTATTTGATTAAATTCAAAATATTAAATACAAAGAATAATAATAAATTTTGATTTATACCCTTTTGATGAAATGGTTTCACAAATTTTTACTCTATTACTAACTTCATGATTAATCATTCTTCTATTAAAAAAGTATGTAAGTATTAGTTGAATATTGTATTAAAAAAATATTCTAAGTAATGTATTTGGTTGATTTTGTATTAAAATGTATGCAAACATTGGATTCTCATAATGAATGAAAATATCAATTTGAATAATTAATCTTCTCAAATATTATTTTTTCATCTATTTTAATGATAAAGTTTTAATAATTGTTCATTAAATTTATAATAATTGTATTTAATAATTTTTATTATTTAAAAATTATAATTAATTAAATTTAAACTATTAAATATGAAAACAAATTCATTAATAATAATAAATTTCAATCTTTGGCTTCCATGGCAACCATTTGTATATGATATTTCTAGGGTTGGATTATAGCAAGGCCAAACTTCTTGTTTTCTTCTAAAAATAATTTGCTAATTTCTATTTTTTTTTTTTAATTATTCACCCAAATTCTAATATGGGATAAAATTATTTTACTCTATAAGTTGTCAATATTTTCTTAAAAATATACAAATACCTAGAAATTGGAATACTTTTACAAGGATATCACCAAACATTTTATAATTAGTATTTTAAGAATTAGTAAAATTGACAAAAGTTTCTATACTTTTAGATAAGTATGTATCCTTCAAAATTTCCTTAATTGTGATTGGACTCTAGAAAAAAGACTCTTTTAGAATTTCCATGTCCTTCCGATATTGACACTTATTTCAAGGAGAATGTAAAAAGAATGATTAATATAATAAGTTTATATGATTAAAAAACTAAAAGATGGAGTGGAATAGGTGAAGACCGCGATAGTTGCACTAGTTAAGGTTGACAATGCCAACACCACAAGTGTGATTCCAGAACTCATAGATGTTGCACAAGTTTTTTTGTTAGAGTTGTCCTTAGAAGTTCCATTAAAGTAAGTATATATTTATTTGAATTTCGGTTTTTTGAAAGAATAAAATATTTGAGGTTTGATTTTTTAATATCATCATTTTTTTGAATAAAATATAATTTAAAATAAATATTTACTACTATATTATATGAATACGTCATCAAATTTGTGATATCTCAATTAATGTTTAGTAATTCAAAGGTTAACGTAAACATATGTTAACACAATACAACATAAATTCACTACAATAAATAATAAATAGGACAATACAAATATATCAAAACCACATTGGTTGGCATAATGTCCCATCTCTTGACATCGGGAACACATCACCTTACTCAAGTCCTTAATTCTTGCATTTGAGTCTTCCTTCTTATTGTAGCCTTTCTTACTACCCTTCTTCCTCTTCTCGACGAGACCAATTGTATCTGCTTCCCCTTGTTTCCCTAAACAAGACTACAATTGATTTCTTCTTGCATGGGATCAATCCAAATATTTGTGAACTTTTTCAAGGTCTCATGACCACAAGCACCTTGAACAAAAGGCATCTAGGAAGGAACAAATCCATTCAAAGCAATGGACACCAACACTTGATCCTCCACTTGTGTTCTAGTGCAATTGAACCTATAAGTGAGTGATCCTAGTCAAGTAGCTCACTATGTATTTTTCTTGCTCATGCAAATGAATGAAAGATGGTTTCTCAAAAGCCTTTGTCAACAAACACAAGAGTTTTGAAACAACTCAATCAAGGCTTCGAATATGTCCTTACTTGTCTTCTTTTCAACAATATGAGAGATGAAATCATCCTTCATTGAATTAAGAATGATTATTTTAGTCTTGGCATCCTTCCAATGAGTGGCCAACTATGCTAGATCGATAGGTTTTTGTTACGAACCAAATATCAAAATAGCATAAAAAAACCTCAGAATAAGTACTCAACGCCTTGACAAAGAGAGAATTTCAGATAATAAGCCTCTTTTAGGGGGAAAACTCCTTATACACTACATAAATTTCCAAATACAAGATGATTCCAAATGAAAAGGTCTCCTTGGTATATATGGGAGGCTAGGAGGTACAATTACAACTAATGGACCCAAGAGGACATAAATAAAATAACATTACTAATGTAATATGCCCCAATTAAGGGGTAATGTGCCAGTATTTGGGGCTTAACATGCCCCTCCCCTTTAGACAAGTGTTGTCTGCAACACTTGAGTAATTATGGATGCTTATGTATAAAAGACTCATCTTCCCAAGCAGAATCTTCAACAGGTAGTTTCCTCCACTTAATGAGATACTTTGAAATGGATCTATTCATCAGCTGGAGAATTCTTGTGTTAGTGATAGTTTCGGGATCCAATATGGTTTTTCCTTCCTCGTCAAGTTCCGACAATATAGTTTGAACTGGGATCTTGTCACCTATAACCTTCTTTAAGCATGAAACATGGAAAACTGGGTGTACTCGCAAATATGCAGACAACTCCAATTTGTATGGCATAGTACCAATATTTTGCAACACCTTATAAGGGCCATAGTACTTTGGTGATAATTTATTATCCTTCTTAGTTTTCTTGAGGTACATATGTTTGTATGGTTGTAGTCTTAGAAATACCCAATCCCCTACTTCAAAACTTCTTTCACTACGATGTTGATATGCTTGTTGTTTCATGCGTTTATGTGCCATGGTCAGGTTGTCCATTAAGAGTTGGATAACTTCTTGTTGATGCTCGATGTGATCTTCCACTGCTTTAACCTTATATTTTTCTTTTAGAGAAGAAGTCATGGAAGGTGGGTGATATCCATAGAGTTCCATAAATGGTGTCATTTTTGTTGCAGTATGAAAGGAAGTGTTATACCACCATTCTGCTAAGGGTAACCATTTGAACCATTGTGTTTGTTTATCAGAGACAAAGCAATGAAGGTATACTTCCAACATTTGTTCACTATCTTAGTTTGTCCATTAGATTGAGGATGATAAGATGAGCTATGATCCAATTGAGTACCCAAACAAGAAAATAATCATGTCCAAAAATGTCCAGTGAATATGGGATCTCTGTCACTTACAATAATCTTTGGGCTTCCATGTAGCTTTTGAAATTTCTCCATGAATGTGGTGGCAACTATATTTCCTTTGAAAGGATGAGAGAGTGCACAAAAGTGTGCATACTTGGTCAGTCTATCAACAATCACCATGATGACACTCTTTCCTTCAAACTTCGGTAACCCTATGATGAAATCCATGGAAACCTCCTCCCAACGTTGACTTGGGATGGCTAATGGTTGTAAAAGACCTGGGGTCTTAATTGTTTCCACCTTATTTTGTTGGAA
>JZKD02S0162579.1:342601-357613 GCA_000966675.3 Picea glauca
ATTTCCTAACTACAAATGCATACTAATGCATACTAAAGAAACACACTTTTACCTAACGACATATTAGACCAAGTATATCTTAACTAACTCCTAAGTGTCTAAATATCCTAACAGAGGGGAATCTTTACCTTGTACTCCAACCTCTCTGATCCTTCCTTTGTCTCCTGAATCAGAACCAAGATCTTGTTGCACTGTAGAAACGATTTTTGTCTTCCCCTTTCCATCGAACTATTTCGGTCTCTTATCTGGATGTAGTTTCCAACATAGTTCATCATCATGACCACTTTTCTTGCAATGAGTGCCAGATGGATTTCCTTCTTCTCTCTTTACTGTGGCGGTCTTCTTGTTATTCCTTTTAAACTTCTTCAATGGATTATGTGGGAGATTGGAAGGTTTATTTGTGGGATATTCTTGAATATGATTTCCCCTGTTCTCAAGGTGAGTGGCTTGCACACAAACTTCATCAAGACTGGTGGGGTTAAACAATAGAAAAGTATGACGAATATAACTGTGAAGTGCGCCAATATACTTCATTAAAGTTTCATAAGAATCTGAAGGAATGTTTAATGCAAGAGATTTCTTCCTAAATTCTTCTGTGAAACTTTGTACAGTTTGAACTTTAGTTTGTCTTAAAGTTTGTTATTCCATCATTTCTTTATGTAAATAACCCAATGGATAAAATTGCTTCTTTATCGCTGATTTAAATTCCGACCATGAGGAAAGAAGATTACCACACTTACTTATGTCCGGAAGTTATCTCTCCCACCATACAATAGCAGTGCCTTCCAACTGAAGAGAATCCAGTTGCACTTTAACTTCCTCTTCATCAATCTGTTGAACACAACAATATACTTCAACCTATCAAATGAAATTATCTATCTTTTTAGGATTAGCATCTCCATTAATTATAGGTAAAGAAAATTTTACATCAATATTTAATAATGGTTTCTTAAAAGAGGCTTTATGGCTATAATGATGCGAAGGATGAGAATGCTCAGAGGAAGAAGAACTAGAACTTGATGGTGAATATGGAGGCTTAGGAGGGTCTCCTCCAACCCCTTGATTTACCAAAGCATCATCATCAACTTGTGCTTCATTTTTCTTCCCTTTCTTCTTCATCCTCTTCTCGTAGTCTCCATACTTTCATTCGACCATTTCTAACATGCGATAAAAGACCATATGGAAGTTTTTCTCATGTTCATCATGCTTGTCCTCCTCTGCCATTTTCTTCCTTCGGGATGCATGGCCAACTTCGGGATTGAAAGTCTTAAGAGTTCCTTTGCCCTACTTATGCTTGGCCCTAGTAAGCATTCACATTCAACAATTCACGTCAAAGATGATTGCTCTGATACCAACATGATAAGGGATCTTTTCATCGAAGTGACTTATAAAGAATTGTATTAAATGAGCATAAATTAAAGTGCACCATTAAAGAAGGAAAAGCTCAATAATGAAGAGACATAAGTATCAAATATGAACACAAAAAATTGATAACAGAGTTCATCCCTAGTGGACTACATCTCCAGGTCCTGCTCTCAAATGGGTAGGCCTTTTTATTAACTCAGCAAAAGAATTTGGCAAAATACATAAGTATACCTCATTCTAGGATCAAGTTGCAGAAGCTTTGCTTAGATAAGAAAACAAACAACACCATTGAATTCGCGGCGTCTAATTACCCAAAAATGATTGTCTCCATGCCTCAATCCGACTCGGTCAATCCAAGGCCCAAGAGAAACTTTGTCTCAGTTTTAGTGCACTGCAACCTGCAATTAATTCCCAAAAATTGCCTCGTAAACCATGCCCCATCGTACCGTCACACACCCTCCCCACCCTCTGCACTAGGCAGATTTTAATTTTTAAATAAATTTTGGGCGATATTAACAACATGGTTGTTTTTCCTAGGGGTTGGAAGAGCTATAGTTAAGGCGTATAATGGGTGTTTGTTGTAACATATATGCATATATTTAAATGGTGGTTTCACCAACTTTAAACAATGGTTTAGATTGCTCGTTGGGCCACTAGATCTGGCAGGGTTCCGCGAGATTTCGCGGACCTGCCATTTTTATTTTTATTTTTGGAATTTCATTCTTGGGTCCTCATTGGGAATTTTTCCACTGCCACATGGCAGCCAACCGTTGGGCCACACTAACCAACTGTACAGTCACCTGCCATGTCAGCGTACGATCTACCACCTCAATTTCCATATCAGGAAAAAACATCATCGTACGGTCTAACATGTGGTTGTACGTACTGCCACGTGGCACTTTTTCATTAGTCCACAGATAGACCCGAAAAATCCAAAAACAAATGACGCATGACATCCTCTGGTGCTGCCACGTCGCCATGCTATTGCCATGTTGACATCAACATGACACGTGTTGCCTCCTGCGTGTGCCACATATGTTGTATGGATGTTGACATCATCCATACTGATGTTGAAGCAATAGTACGGATGCTGACTCATCCCCTGCTTACTTGGCTAGGTTGACCAAACTTTGACCGCAAATATATTTCGATCTGTAACTTTGTTTGACGAGCCGTTTGCATCGTTGGAAAGCTTGTGATGTGCTCTTTGCGATGATGCCATTTTCACTGAGTTTTTATAACTTTGAATTTTTTTCCCTTTCTCTGTTTGCTAAGACCATTTCTGAGCTTCCTGAGTTGCTTCTACGAGTTCTGAGTTGTCCTTAGTCTTCTCTGGATCGTTTTTGGATCATAGGTACACCATAGAATATGATCAAGATGATACTCAATGAGACCATCATCTCCAATGTTTATCTCACAAGAAAAAATCCAAGCATCTCACGAGAGAAATCTCCCAACAAAGATGTCCTCTCTAGACTTCATTACTTCTCCTAATGTTTCCTCATGAACCCTGGTGCCTTACTCCAAGGAGACAAGTACAAATAAAATAGTACAATGATGATTTTCATTTGAGAATGATGAAAGGATTCTCTCCTTCCTCTATATATATGAGAGGTAAGGGAGGCCAAAAAAAATATGTGCGCCTAAATCTTACAAGAAACCTACAAAGACACAAGTAGGTTCACACATGTGGAATGCTACACTTTGAGTACACATATCAAGATCCATGGCGATGTCATCCACAAGAAAGGCTCTGATGTAAGGGTTCTCCATGAGATGTGTCCAATGCTTCTCCTACAAACCTTCAATGAATCCAATTCTCCTTCTAGACCATCTACTCCACTGGATTCACTCCTCCTGCATGAAAAATTTTGCAACCTAGGTGTCCCCAAGTCAGCTTCGTATATCCATGCAAACATCCAACCTGCCCCACATTATTTAGGGCTCAATTCCCTCCTCTTAAATTCCATACACTCCTCCTCCAATGTAGGGCGTTCTCCAAGAAAGGAACCTCCTCCATGCGGCTAGCATGTAGAATGTCACCAAGTCGTTTGAAGATATTCAACGCTCCAATGAATAATGTCATGAAAGTGTTGAAATGAGGTCAAGCAACCACTGATTAAGCCACCTCCAACATGCAAATCAATCATGTACCATCCAGGAGCTAATCATACTCCATGTGCCCCAAATCTCATGAATCACCCCCAAACATGGTGTAATTACTTTCAGAGTAACCCGAAAATCTAACACATAGTAGGATTCTTATTTAGCCATTTGTACCCATCAATTGGCTTATAATGGACAAATGAATTCCTACAATTCCAATTATAATCTTTCCACCAGTTGCATGGAGGATTGACGATAGTTTGAAGGGAAAAACATAGAATATATATAATGAATATATGTTAAAACTATGAGCACTTGGATTAGGAATAAACACAATATTTCTATAGAGTGTAAAATAATTGAAAACATATAAATGGAGCATGATATAACTATTATTATTGTAATCTTATTCCCCTTGAAAGACAAATTTCGATGATGAAGTTTATTGAAGAAAACATTAAAAATTAAAGATAGAAAAATTGTAAACTTGAAACAATTTGTAAATTCCCTTGATGATTAAAGGTAGGGAATAACAAACCGCTGAGAAAGAAACAATTAGAGTCAATAGATGATAAGTTGTTTTGATTTTTACATAAGTCACAAATTGTAAATACAATAAAATACACTCTAATGAGTGGTGGTTTTATGAATTTTTCTAATGCAACTATGATTGGTCCATTTTCACCCTTGAATTGAAGTGGGAAGTTTTTTATCTATGTGGAGAAAATATACCAAACAAAGAGATAAGTTTCAGCCCCTTCTCAGACAATATTTTAACCAATAATCAGATCTGAAAATGCACTTTTACAATAGTAAAATCAACCCCTTATATTCTTCCTTAGATGTCAAATCACTTAATAATTTTCCCTTTTACACATGTCAAATAAGCAAGACATAAATGGTTGCAAATAGAAAAGCGTAACGAACATATATAGCTGAAAATCAAATATGAAAATGACACAAGATGTGGACAACTAGAAACTTCATTTTAAGCTCAAGATGAGGTACAATTACATACCGTAACCTTTTCTCAAGGATAGTACAAAAAAATCAACTATCCAAAAATCCCTAGCTACAGTAAATCATCAAACACTAGCTCAACCAAGAAGATCCAAGTGCAAATAACCTCTCCAATACAACCTCCAAGGCAAGACGTCCTTCTCCTCTCTTCTTCTTCACAAATCCATCCTAGGGTTTTCTCTCAAAACCCTAATCACCAAGGGATAAACCCTAACCCTAGAATTCCAAGATGCTCCAAGAAACTCCAAGAAGACCAAGAAAACCTATGCCTAAAGAGAGAGTGAGATAACACAAGTGAAGACTTGAGAGAGAGACAAAGAGAGAGAGATAGGAATTGCTTACTCTCTTATCTTAGTCACATCTCATCACAAGAGTGAATACAAGTGAGTGAATGAATATGTTGTGGAAAAAATCTCTCCTTATTCCATTTATATGAGTTAGATGAGGCCAACATTACTATGTGGGCATAAACCCTTATAAGCAAACCTACATGATCCCTTGTAGGCCACACAAGTGAGACATACTTTCTAGAGTACAAGTGTCATGCTCCAATGGTGATGTTATGCACAATAATGACTTGAAGGTGATGTAGCTACACAAGGAAAGTCCACACCATTCCACAATGAGCCTCCACAAACTCCATTTATCCTCCAAAGAAATATACTCCATTGGGTCAGATACCCTTTGCAAGAAAAATTTCAAATCCCTAAGCGTCTTTGATCCGTTTCCAATCTTTCAAAAAAGAAACCAAGCTACCACATGTCAACTAGGGCTTGAAGCCCTCGTCCATCATACACAAGATGCACATCCCTTGTAGGGAATTCTTTAAACAAATGGCTCATCCATGAGACCTCAATGAAGGGCATCAACCAAACTTCCAAGAAATCTCCAATGCCTAAGGGAAGAAATTTGAGCCTACAATCAACTAAAGTCAAGCATCCATTGAGAAAGCTATCTCAGTTGTGCATATCCACCACAAACCATGTCAGACCATCCAGGGGATGAACATACACCATGTACCCCAAATCTCATGAAGCACCCCCAAACATGGTGTAAATACTTTTAGAATAACTTGAACATCTATCACATAGTAGGCTTCGTGGACATTTGTACCCATCAATCAACTTATATCGGACAAAGGGTTGCCTACAATTACAATTCTAATCTTTCCACTAGTTGCATGGAATAGATACTAAGATTGAAGGGAGAAACATAGAATGTATATAATGAATATGTGTTAAAAATATGAGCGCTTGCATTAGGAATAAACACATTCTTTCTATAGAGAGTAAACTAAGTGAAAACATAGAAATGAAGCATGGTATGACTATGATTATTGTAATATTATTCCCTTTGAAAGGAAAATTCCGATGATGAAGTTTATTGAAGAAAACATTAAAAATCAAAGATGGACAATTTGTAGACTTGCAATAGTCTATAAATTCCCTTGATGAGTAAAGGTATGGAATAAAAAACCATTGATAAATAAAAATTAGAGTCGATATATGATAAATTGGTTGGATTGCTACAAAAATTGCAAAATTTAAATACAATAGAATACACTCTAATGAGTGGTGGTTCTTATGGATTTTTTTAATGCAACTATGACTGGTCTAGTTTTGCACTGAATTGAACTGGGAATTGTTTTCTATTTGGTTGGAATCGATTCCTTTTTTATCCAAGGTTTGAGATTTGGTATTGATTGATCCATGTCCTCTTGTAATTGTTATTTATTTGTTTTCTAGTTGAAAAGTCGGCATGCATTTACTGAATTTATCTTTTGTTTGTTATAATAGATAACCTTTCAACTATGGATGATCTACATATAGATTGGTGAATCTAACAATATCATTCATTTTCGACGTACATGGGATTTGGTGAGATGTTATCTATGTGTGTGTATGCGAATCTACCTATGTCATTCATTTTTTTTTATGTGTATGGGCTTACATAGAAGATCATTGGATCTATATATATTGACTAGAGATGAGGATTGTTTGATTATACCCTCTCAATAAGTTACTACTGGTTGAGTAGTCATTCTCGAAAACTTATGATTGTTTTTCTTTAGATATGATTTTGTGGAATACAATTGTAGATTTGTTTTTGAATTCTTATCTTTGGTTGTTGGAGTATGTGTGTGTTTTGGCATAGACAATTAAACCTTAACTTGTATTCATGGATTGACATGATGTGACTCTTTCATAGGTAATTTTTACCTTTGGAGGTGGTTAATTTTGTAAACAATTGGCCCATGCAATGCTTTTTTTAATATATTTTTTTAACAAAAACTTCCCATTTTTTACTAGAGTGGGGCTAGTTTCTTGGGACGTGTTTCTCTAGGTATCCCTGGGTAGGTGAGAGACGGTGCATGTGCCAAAACATTGGGAATCAAAATTGGACCAATGGTGGTAAACACCCATTGGTTTATCATTGAACTATAGCCCAACCAATGATTGTGCAACTAGGATTCTGAATACTAGGTACATAGATATATTATTCCATTATACAAAATATTTTAAATTGTTAGTGGCTAAGTCACCTGACACGATACATAGAGGACACAAAAATATGAGTGCTCGACACATGACATGATGATCTCTCTCTCTCTCACACACACATAGATATATATTTAGAAATTATATATATGAAAAAAAATTGCACATACAAAAATCAAATATAGACATAAAGATTCATATTTTGTTAGAAACTACAATATTTACATGATACATAACATGTAATATAATACATTGTAACATCAATGATTATCAAATGACAAACATTGAAAACACAAGAAATTAGAACTATAAGTTGCATGTAATGTCCCTAATCTGAACGCTTTGTAATTGTACATATAGGTTGATGAGCCATTGGTAGCAATTGTACATGTAAATGTACATATAGGCTGGTGAGCCGTTGGCACCAATTTTTGGTTTTTCACTTGACTAAGTTTGTGGGAATTACCTGTAAGTGTGCATCAAACTGAGTTATATATACATTGAGGTTGGGGAGCTCGTATGGTTATGAGGCTAGTGAGTCGAGATGCAAATAGGCTAGTGCACCTATCCATGTAAATGTAATCACAATCATTAATAATATTACATCGTTGTGCATAAATAGATCAGACAAAAAGATATGGGGGGATAACTCCATCGAAAAGGGAAAAGGGGGGGAACTTAAGTCCTAGGGAATATTTTATTAATATTTTTAGAAAAGTGTAAGTTATGGATAATTATTTATCCTAATTTCCTAAGGATGGGAATGAGTCACCAAGTGGCTAAAGCTACTTTTGAAGGTGACAACTGTCAAGTTTAAGGCATTTAATATATGTTGTTGGCCTTAGTGTATTTCGGGGGGGAGAACTCATTCTTTCAGGAATTCATTCATTTTGTCATAGGAAGAAGGGTTCAGACTATCTGGAAAATCCAATTATTACCTTATATGCAGAGAGAAGCTTGTAAGGTTTTTTTTTGTATTGTAACCAGAGTTTTGTTGTTGATGAGGCGGGTTGTCAGGCTAGTGAGTAGTCTCTCTAGGTGAGAGATTTGTTTTCTAAGAGAAGGGTTGTAAGGCTCGTGATCATTCTCTCTAGGTGAGAGTTTTGCTAAGATTTATTCCTGGGTGTGTTGGGCATTAGTGGCAGGGCTATGAGACTTCCTACCCGACCTATTGCTGGAACCTTGGAAGGGAAGTGGGGCAGTCGAGGGAATGTTGAGTAGAGAAGGGGAACACTTCCTTGGGTGTAATAGGTATGTGGGGAATGAGAGAATGTATATTAGTTGTAGTAGTGGCACCTTGGACTGAGCAATTATGTTGATAGTCATACTTTAGCCTAGAATTAGGAATCGTTTTTCCTCAGTGGAGTTAAGCCCCAACTCGGGGGTGACCTGTTGTTGAAATGTTATGAGCAATAGAGTCTATGGATGGGAGGAACGTCTGAGTTCTACATGCAGTTGGTGACTTTTCATAAAAGATAAATGTATTTGTGTGCTTAATTATATATGTTTATTATGGGTTTAATTCTTGTATGTTGTTTCATATAAGTAATTATTATTATTTTGTCTAATGTTTCTTGCACATGTAAAGTGTGGTGTCGATATTCAGTGTTGGTAGTCGTACTTGTTGAGTATGAGAAATGTTGATAGTCTTTCCTATTAAGTTAAACCTATGTTATGGGTCATGAGTCTTTGAGGCAAGGTTTGAATGGTCATGTGCATAAGAAAGTATCTTGTGTGCACAAGAGGTTGGGATTCGTTTGTGCATGTAGGGGAATAGACCCCGTGCACAAGGAAAATTGGAATTGGTGTGTGACGTCGGAATGGTTTCATGCACATTAGTGAGCATATGTTCAATATGGTTTACGCATGCAGAAGTGTTGTGTGCCAGTTGCTTGTGTGCACAATTATATTGAGTTACTTTCGCTATTTTAAGTTGTGTATAAAGGAGAAAGTTAGTGTGGCACAACTCAGCTTGAGGTTGAGCATGTTACTTGAAGTAATACTACGCAGACTAGTGTTATAGAGTAGAATATGCGCACTGGATTTTGAGAGTGGCAATTTTCAAGTAGTAAGATAGGTAATGTTACATTATTGTATCATAGTGACAAAAGTTGAGATTGTGTGACGTCGCCCAGCCTGGGTGGCTGGGGATGTTACATATTGGTATTAGAGAAGATTGGTAACAAGGAATGTTACATTTTGGTATCATATATATTGGTTCAACACTGGACTTGTATGGGACATAGGACAACAAGAAGCATCAGAGCTTCAGTTTCAACAGTGATCCTACATGGGACGAGTTTCTAATTAAGGCCAAAAACAAATTCGGTCTTGTAAGTGGCCTAATTTGGAATTACAATGTGGCCATGGTGCGCATAAATTAAGAATGTGCAAGTGTGCGCACTAAATTCTAGATGTTGTGGAGTGCGACATTGGAAATGTGCAGTAAACAATGGTGCACGGGTGTGCGCACTAAAATTTGGGACTGCGCAGAACAAATTTGTGGTGCATTTGCAATACTGATATGCAGTGTGCATGTCAATTATTGACATCGCTCATTGGTGGGTGTTGAATACCAGTACACACATGGGATTTAGAAGAAGGATTATGACAAGAAGGTGCAGAGTTTTGATGGAGTTGATTCATGAATTCACCTAACAAATCTTGTTGCTTGCACATTTTGCATAATTATCAACGACTAGAGCATGACAAAATCAACACAAAAGGTCAAAATCATGGAAGATGCATAGAGGATTTACAACCTTAATAATGAATTCAGGGATTTGTATGTCAGTTTGGGTGTTGATGGTATAGAATCCAAGGAGGAGCACATAAAATTGGAAAAAAACATAAAGGGAATGAAAAAAGATGTCCAAAGCTATAAGCTGGTAATGAAATACTTATGAAAGAAAAGAAACAACAAGATGACTTCAATGTCAAGTTGATGCAAAGCTTGGACAAAAAAAAAAAAATATGGATAAGGAGACAGAGACAAGTAGGTCAATAAGTTACAACTCTCATGATGAGAAAATAAGAGAAGCAATAAGTGTTGTTAGGCATCGAACTCACTCACCAAAGCATTCTTTCAGGAAAGCGTGCAGTTTTTCAAGTCCATCTCCTGTTAGAAATCATAAAACAAGGACTGGGGTGGACATGCTACATGGAGAAATGAATAAGATCAAGCCTCCTACCTTTGACAGTGAGAAAAATAAGGATGAATATGTAGAGACTTGGTTGTTGGGTATGAGGATGTACTTCTAGCTACATAATTATTCTGCACAGGAAGAAGGAAGAATTGTTATCTATCAACTAAATGGAAAAGCATCAGTGTGGTGGGATTAGTTCGTGAAAGTGAAACACATTGATGAGAAGAAGGTTACTTGGAGGGAGTTCAAGAGGATTTTTCAAAAATAAATACTTAACCAATAGATACTATCACAAGAAAATGAAGGAGTTCTTTGAACTCAAGCTTGGGAGTATGAAAATAGATGAGTATGAAAGAAGATTCTTAGAGCTACTGAAATATGTCGCATTCATCAAGGATGAGCAAGTTAAAATTCAGAAGTACCTGAGTGGGATGCCGTCATTTATCAGTGACAAGATACAATATGATGATCCCAAGACATTGGAGGAAACCATGAGGCACGCTAAATTTCTTTATGATCAACAAAGTGGAAGAATGGCTTTCTAAAAGGATTGGGAAGACAAGATGCAAAGAAGGTGGAACATAGGAATAAGGGGACTAAGCCACCCTTTTTCATAAATATTGCGTAAGGACAACCAACTCCCAAGGAGTCTAGAATGATGAAGACAGTGGAGAAAAATCCAAAGAAACAACCTATTCAATATTGGAGTTTTGGTGGAGATCATGTGTGCCGAGATTGTCGTCAAAGAGGTGTTAAAGTGAAGACTGAGAACAATGTACAACAAGCTGCGACAATTGAGGACATGGGCATAAATGTACCTAGAATTTATGCAGCTTTGGATAACAATCAAGTTGAGTTTCTGTCGCACATGATTGAAGTGGAAGGTAAGATTAATGACCAACCCATTGTTATTTTAATTGATTCAAGGGACAGTCATAGTTATCTAGATTTTAAGATGGTGGAAAGATTCCAATTGTCGAGAAGCAAGCTTGGAAAATCTTGGTTGGTGCAGTTAGCTACAAGGGAAAAAAAGAAAAATTAACGGGATGGTTAAGACATGTCCAATGGAAATGAATGGAATCTGCATGAAAGTTGATTTGAATATCATACCTTTGGGATCACATGATTGCCTCATTGGTATAAATTGGATGGACCAGAATCATGTTGTTCTAGATTATTACAATAAGGCATTTACTTGCTTGGATGAGGAAGGGAACTTAAGAGCAGTTCAAGGAATTCCAAGAGATGTAACTATCAGAGAAGTTTATGTTGGACACATCGACCACACTGAGAGGGGGGGGGTGAATCAGTGTGAGGATATATTTACACTTCTTTCAAAACTTTAGTTACCAATCACTATTCACAACATCATTACTCATTACTTCCATTCACACTTAGTTTGCTTGCATGTAAACAACATATATCAACAATAAATAACTATGCATCATCTTAATAAAGAACAGAAGGAACACCATATATATGTGTAAGATTTTGTATTATGTGTTTTAAGAGATTGCAATCCTTAGGGTTTTATCAACACCAACTCTTATGCAAGAACCATCTTGCATATCTCAGCACCAACTGAGATGTGAGGAATCTAACCATCAAGTACAAGACCCAACTTGTAGATAGAATCAATCTGTCAACATGTATGTGACATGTCTATACTACAACACACATATGTATGCGACCTGTCTATACTATAGAACACATATGTATGCTACCTCATCCATTGTCAACCTACGTACACCTTCAGAAAACTAGGGTTTTTGAAACTTCAAACTTCTCACCCTTCAGAACCTTGTTGCCTCTGTCACATCCACTTGTGATCTGTCACTACAACTAGCTTGTCATTGCCCAAACTGTACCATCACTAACCACAAACAAATCTATACCATCCAACAACCTATGCATGTTCCTCATGCATACACCTCACACAACATAGATATCCCTCAACCACATCAGAACATAGCCACTCAACCAACTAACTACCATATTAAAACAACCATACCAATAATTCCTCAAGCATTCACTATACCATGAGAAAATCTAAGCATTAAGACAATATGAAACCATACCAGAACTTCTGTAGCAGATCTGAACCTGTAGAATGTTTTCATGGAATTGGCTTCAGACTTCAGGGACCTTGCACCAACATCTACTCAAGCTTCCATGTCTCTTCCCATATGTACACGACCTTTCTTCTCTTCGGACCGCGTGTGTACGCGCCCTCACCTTCTACAACCCACATATGTACGTGACCTCTTCCACTGTCAGCCCGTGTATGTACGCTACCTCTTCCATTGTCAGCCCATGTACTACTTCAAAAAACTAGGGTTTTCTAAACCTCTGAAACTTTCACCGTCAAAATTTCTTGCTATCTCAGACTTGCATAACTTCTGACCTGTCCATGAGTACCTGCCATGATTCTTTCACCAAAACTAGATCTTCAATGTGCTCAAACTTCATATTCACAAGAGACCCTTCCTCTCTTATTTATATTCTCTAAGTAACTTCCTCTAGGGGTTATCTTGTAACCCACTTCCTTATTTTGGGGCTAACCTACTTCTAACCACTTTGTCCACTTACAACCACTTATTCCACAAATAAAAAATTCATCACTTCTAGTTGCAACTAATTTTTTTTTAATTATTTTTTTATTGCAACCACTTAACCCATGACTAATCACTTTGACTAGCCAATTTCTTTTGGGAGCTTCTAGAATAATTTGACTTCTTTGACCTTGTAGGGTCTTCTAGAAAACTCATGAGGGTTCTCCAAATTCTTAAGGCCATATCTCCCTAACCGTGAGGAACTGTGTGACATACCGCATATCACCAGAAACAAAACGACGTGTATTGTCCATCTAGAATAATTTCACTAGAAAATTCAATGATCTTCATTACATTATTCCTCAAACAAGTTTGGGTTCCCTAACCACACTGCTAGGACTACTCAACCAATTAACCATTTGGACTTCACAACGCATCTTCTCGTGAGGGATTTCACCATAAGGGGACCACTTTGAGAACTTAACCAAGGGTGTCTTTCCGTGAGGTCTTTCACCATAAGTGGACCACTTTGGAGTTCATCCATTTGGTACTTCCTATATAAGGGAATCCTTAACCATGATCATTGACTACATGAGATCAATTATACAATGATAGAAGAATAATCAACCTTGACATCGTGACAACACAACAATCCACCTACACATCAATCCATCATTCCATCTACAAAACATAAATCCATCTATGCATCATACATCAATGGAAACACACAACAATGACATTAACCCTTTGACATCAATGCGAACATAGTCTAACAGTTTCAACCTTGCAATTGGAGAAAAACTACAGGAAAGGATGTCAAGTATTTCCAGCACACACAGAAAAGGCACCCAAGGATAAAGTGCCAAATGTTGAAGACTACACAATACTGAAATAGTTTGAGGATGTCTTTAAAGAGATACTAGGGTTTCCACCGAAAATATATTTATTTCTCAATAAACTTGATGTCAAGAGAAACACATGTATCTAAGACTCCTTATAGGGTGAGTATGTCAGAGCTAAAGGAGATGCAGATGCAACTTGAAGAGATTTTGAAGAAGGGGCATATAAGCCCAAGTGTGTCGCCTTGGGGTGCCCCAATATTGTTCATGAGGAAGAAAGATGGTATGATAGGACTTTTTATTGACTTCAGGAAGTTGAACAAAGTAACAGTAAAGAACAAGTATCCTTTGCCAAGGAAAGATGACCTTTTTTATCAATTGAGCGACGCACAAATGTTTTCAAAGATTGATTGTAACACCCTGTTTCCCCCAAATTTGTAATTAATCCTAATACAGGAATTACCATGCTAAAGCATGATGAATGTATGATGTGAAGGGACCTTATGAAGAAGGTCGATAAATGTATATAACATTATGAATTTATATTACAGAATTGCTGAGAGGGGATGTGCAGAAAAGAGACCACGATGGCAGTGGGAGGCACCTGAAAAGGTGGCGTTAACTTCCACTGAGAATTAAATACCGTATTTGGACTCCACTGGCCCGGAGAAGCAAAAAGCGGCTCGCTGGCCCTGAGAATTAATGGCTCGCAGACTGGTAGGCGGGTGTCTTGATGAGGGATGGGATGGTGAACCGCCCATCCGTAGGGTCGTTAGGCCTGATCAGTGCGAGGGAAATCACGCCACACGCAACCTCGCGAGAGGATAAGGCATATGGCAGAGGCGATTGAGGGGGCGCGCGGACGCGAGGGGAACTCTGGAGTTCTATGCAGAGTGAGTGACCGCAGAGAGGAGGGGATTGCAACCTTCGCTCTTGGGCACTGGCAGACAGAGAGACGCAGGTCTCATGACATCGTGGTCTCAGCTCGGGGGTGGATAGTGGTAAATCCATTAGGAGTCACTACGCCTACGGTTGGGTGGAAACGAGCACCCCTCTCAGCAGTTGCTTCCATTGCTGAAGTTATTTTGATAAGTATTTTGCTTATATTGCAATTTGACATTTATATGCTGGCACATATGCTCATAGACTTGTGTAATTGTAAATATTTCCTGTGTAAGAATGGTCTGTACAACAATTGTTAATATGGAGTAGATGTAACTCATAGAACTTGTGAAATTGTAAATGAATCTAATCATGCCCAACTGTTCTCGGGAAGATGTCTCCCTTTATCTACTTCTGGGAATGCCCCGGTAGGGATCTCTTCACAAAGATTTCCTCCTTGGAAAGGTTCGCTAAGAACCCAGAACCAGAATTCGAACGCATAGACCCTATTAATCCTGCACGAGGAGGAACGATTCTATTAAGGTTCCAAGATAGTAGTGTTGTGAGGAGTGACAAGTCGACGGATGAGATCTCGTCGGGTGAA
>JZKD02S0162580.1:10047-23305 GCA_000966675.3 Picea glauca
AGGCTTATAACACACAATGATGTCAGCGGTATAGAATTTATCATTTTAAATAAAAATAACTGTTGATATAATAACCCAAAGTATTGTGAAAACAATATAACATAATTTTTACAAATATTCTACTTCTTCTTCTCATGGATTATAATATAGATAGGCAGTGTTTATCATTTGTCAGATCATGAAACCCCTCCCCCACTCCTAAGTATTATGACATATCACAATAAAAAATATAGGGAACTAGTCAATTCTCCGAATAAACTAAGATTTACAGCTTGCCAAGTGTAGAGATAAATTTCACACATTAGTCTGACGAGACAGTTAGAATATGGCCCCACATGTAGGATAGAACATCCTACATATAGTTAAGAAGAGGTAGGCAAGAGAGTCTTGGGATAGTCCTAAAGTTAGATCCCAATGGCAGAAATATTTGCAAAAATATATCTAATTACAAGTCATTATTCAATTGATGCTTAGCTGAAAAAAAGGTTCAAATATAACAATATTCTTTGAGGGAAAACACTTCCCTTTTTGTTTCCTTGAACTTGTCCACTTATGGTGAAATAAATACCTGCAGAAATATCTAGAATTGTTTATCAAGACAATTCAAATTATTTACATATGTACAGTCTAAATTCAGAAAACGTTTCAAGAATAGGAGGAGGGAGAAGAAACTTCCCCATCTACTAAGGCCAATGCCTTGTCAATTGACATGACTTATAGAAAATCTTCTTTGGAAATGGGTCTGTGGTAAAGTTTGAGTCGGTGTCCATTCACTATGAAAGAGACTTGTCCATCATCAATTGTTTTGATCTTAAAAGCCCCATTATCATACACGGTGACTACCTCATAAGGACCCAACCACCAAGTGGTAAGTTTGCGTTTAAATTTTTTAAATCGGGAGTCAAACAACAAAGCCTAATCACCAGGTTGGAATTGTTTCTTCTTAATAAATTTGTCATGCCACTTGATCCTCTGGTTTTGAACTAACATTGTTCATTGGATAACATATTGCCTAATCTCATCCAACTCATTTAATTGTAGGGCTCATTGTTTTTGTGCCTCATCTAGGTTTAATTCCAATTGTGCAACAATACAAAAAGTCCTTACTTGGAATTCTATTGGTAGAAGTACTTGTTTTCCATACACTAGCTCGTAAGGGGTATGTCTAGTGGTGTTTCTCCAGGTGGTACGATATGCCCACAAAGCCTTTGGAATCCTATCAGCCCAATTCCTATGGTGTAATTGAACAGTCTTGGTTAATATATCTTCCAAAACTTTGTTTTTGGACTCTACCTGACCATTAGCTTGCAGATGATATCGAGAAGACTTGTAGTGATTAATCCCATATTTCTCCGTTAATTCTCTCATCAACTTGGAAGTGAATTGGGTGCCTTGGTCTGTAACAATTTCACGAGGAACACCAAAACGGGTAAATATGTCTTCATAAATGAATTCAACAATATATTTTTCGGTAGCCCTAAATAAGGCTTTTCTTCTACCCAATTGGTGACATAATCTGTACAAACCAAAATATAATTCTTCTTACGAGACATGGGTGAAATTTCTCCCACAAAATCATGGGCCCATTTCTCTAAAGGTTCTATCATAACTTGGGCATGCAAGGTCATTTTGTCAGTTGATGTGGGTCTTCCTATCCTTTGAAAGCTATCACAACTCCTCACATATTTGGCAGCATCCTTAAAAATGTTAGGCCAATAGTAACCTGAATGTAACACCTTATATGTTGTACGCTTGTTGAAAAAATGACCACAACATGGTCCATCATGACAACTTCATAGGATTTCTGGTATCTCATCTTCTCAGACACATCTACGAATAATCATGTCTGGGCCAGTACGAAAAAGGTCATGGCCAACCCAAGAGTAGTTATCACTTTGCGTGATAATTCTGCACTTTTCATGAGGTAACAAATGAGTTGTTAACTTCCTAGTAGCCAAATAATTTTCCATTTCTGCAAACCATGGGGTATTTATAGAGAGGGAAAAACGATGATCATCTAGGAAACTATCATCAACAATAATATCATCACCCTCATGTTTTATGCATGAAAGAAAATCAACTAATAAATTCTCCTTTCCAGGTTGGTCAAGGACAATGAGAATGGCTTCCCCTAGGTCTATGAGAATGTTTCCGATGTGAACTTTATTAATGGTTATTGTTAGTACAGGGTTCCCTGGATTCCCATATTTTTCGACCCTAGTCTTCTCTGATATGTACTCAGAGAATTCTCCTGTCAACTGTACTATTGGAGGATCCTTTTGCTTCCTTCCTGGCTTCTTAATACACAATAATTTGACCACCTTACTGTAAACTGGAATGTCCTTTATGGATTGTACCAAAATAATTTTGACATAGATATTCTTCAATTCATGCAAAATGTCAAATTCCGGTCGAGTGGTAGGTTTCTCAATCACTAATCTTTTTGGATAAGGAGGGGCGTTTGTAATATGTGAAGATTCATTTTGGGGAAGCTTGGGTTCTTGGTCTTTAGGAATGATAACATGTTCCCACTTAGTGTCATCCATGGGTTGTTCGTGAGTTTCATCATCTTCTTCTTCCAGAATGACTATTGAAGGTCGCTGCCTAAACARAACTTTTCCCRACCTCAGTTGAATCTCTTGCAATGGAACAAGAGAAATAACATATGTCGTAAAGGCTTACATCTCAACATTGTGAAGAGGTTGAGTTGGTTTTTTATTGGGGTTGCGCACTGRTTGTGCCGATAATAATGTCGGTCTTGGGGATCTTGTATTCAGGTATTGTTGTTGGTAGATTTACAGGAACAATGTTCTTGTCATTGATGGAAAGAAAAACAACCATGATAGCACTGGAGGAAGTCTTCTTTTATGAAGATAGAGCTCAGGAGGAAAAGCGAAGAGGAGACCTTTCAATCGGTTTCATAGGAGAAGGTTCGGAGGCCAAAACCTTTGAATACATAGAAAATATTCTAATTCAGAAGAAATCATAAGCACAGGAGGAACAAGCACGCAGAGGAGGAAAACAGATCTCATGCGTTAGATCTGAGCGTGTGGACCAACCGTCATTGGATACAGAGGTAAGTGCATGAGCTTTCATTCTTTTATATTTCACAGGAGAAGAAGAATCATGAAGTCCTGAAGTTCTAAGGTCTATCATAAACATTCATCATCGTGAGGACACATGGAAGGATATTGGAATATTCGTAGAATCGCGAATCGGAAGAACTACGTCGAGCAGTCCGTAGACATCGCGAAGCGTGGAGTCATGATTCACGAAGGTGATCACAGCCGTTGATAGAAAAAAGACGTGGACCATTGATATGATGTGAGTGCAAGTTTGGGAATCGAAAGAAAGGAGATGATATAACTTCCGACATCGTGAAATGCGAAGTCCCGAAGTGTGAAGAGGAGATCTGGGTCGTCGAATCACAGAGGGTCGTGGATCATTGATCTTACATGAAAACGTTCAGAGTTTGGGAGTTCAGACTTTGAAGAATGTAGGAGAGATAACTCATGAGGTCGTGAAACACGAAGTTGCGTAGCAGCTTTTTGGTAGGTGTATAATCACAGCCTGTGGTCACATGGGGGAAACTTGCACCCGATGCTAGTTCACGCGGGTGAATTTAACAAGGAGATTCTTTGCGAGGAACTCCTGTAACTAACAAAGAAGACCTCCTTTAACTGTCAGAGAAGCTCAACTGTAACAAAGAAGACGAAGGGTCACACTGTGAGTGAATCCAAAGAATCTCAGGATAATGACCACTGATGATGAACCGGCTCAGGATAACCGCCAGAGAAGACAAAGAGTTGGTAGTATTATCTGGCAGAGGATTTGGCGTGATAAAAATACGTAGAACAAAGAAGAGTGTGTGTTTTTCATAGTTATTCATGTGGGTATAAGAAGGTTGTGGGTAGGATTAGAAGTGCATAGAAGAGGCGCAACGCATAAAATGCATATGGAGTCGCAGAGCATAGAAGCATAAATATGAAGAAGTGGAACAGAGGATAGAAGCTAAAGAAAGAAAAAGAGACATCAAGATGTAATAGATCAGATTAGAGACAAATCAAATAATTAAGTTTTGTAATATTCAATAAGGGTGGTAGGGTGTTGCCAGGGAAGATTGTAGTCCTATAAATTCTATTTGGTGCTAGAAGATATTCTGGGAGTTGGTGCTTCCATCTAGTTGGTGCTAGAGAAACCTAGGAGTTGGTGCTTCCATCTAGTTGGTGCTAGAGAAATCTGAGAGTTGGTGCTCTTTGCAAGTTGTAGCTTGTTATCAGAGGTTGTAGCCTCATATTTTAGTTGGTGCTCAAAGACTGTGGTGTACATGAAAGTTGGAGATTTATTGACATCCTAAGAAGAAGAGGTTTTCTCCCTTTATGGGTTTCCTCATGAAAATAAGTGTCTCTGTGTATTCTGTGTGATTGATCAAATATTGTATATCTATGCATGCTAAGTTATCAGCAACAGATTAAATAATAATCTAGAAAGATTATGGAAAGAAAAATAAAAATTTCAAGCTTATATATATATAACTGATTCACCGCCCCCTCTCAGTTCTTTTTCCAACAATTGGTATCAGAGATGGTTCCTTTGATCAAAGGTAGATCCATAATCTTGAACATGACTAGTCATGAAGGAAGTTCGACTAATAGAGTTCCTCTGTTTGATGGAACAAAATTTGCCTTCTGGAAAATAAGGATGAGAACATATTTAATGTCTTTGGGTGATGATGTTTGGGATGTTGTTGAAACTAGATATGTGAAGCCGATAGTCTTGGCCTCAAAAGACGATAAGCTGGAATTTAGATTTAATGCAAGAAATGAATGCCATCCTCAGTGGACTTGCAGAAGCCGAGTCTGTCAAATTCATGCTTTGTGATTCAAAAAACATTATGTGGGACAAGCTGATAAGTAGTTATGAAGGTAATGAAAAGGTGAAAAATGAAATTTGAGCAGTTAAAGATGGATGAAGATGAAACTATCAATAATTACTTCTTACGTATAGAAGAACTTGTCAACACCATGAAAGGTCTAGGTGAAATTATAGATGAATCTTTTCTAGTCCAGAAAGTATTAAGATCTCTTCCTGATAGATTTAACTCAAAGGTCTCTGCTATAGAGGAAATAACTGATCTCAAAACGTTGAAACTAGATCAACTTCTTGGAACCCTAACTGCGTATGAAATTAGAATCACCAAAGGTAAACCCACTACAAGAGAGGCATCCTTTAAAGCAGAGAAAAACATAGACTTTGATATAGATGAGATTGAAGCAAATTTTTTGAGAAGACTGACGAGAGGATCAGACAAATACAAAGGTAAACTGCCCTTCAAATGTTTCAACTGTGGTAAGATAGGTCATTTTACGTCTAAGTGTCCCCACAAAATAAAAGATCAAACATATGACGATGAAGAGAAGCACAAACACAAGAAGGTCTATAAAGAGAATTATTTTAAGAAGAAAATCCTTTGTGTAAACAATGATGACGATCCTTCAGATGATGAAAACAATGACTCTTCTATTGAAAGTAAAATAAATGATTTCATGCTAATATATTTAGAAGATCTAAACAATGGAGATACAGGAAGTGAGTTTGTTGATTGTGAAGCAGTAGTAGATCTTGAAGGAGAACTTGTTAGTGCCATGGAAGAGATTGATAGACTCAAAGAAAAGAAAAGAAAACAAAAACAGTTACTGCTCAGGTATGAGAAAACATGCAATGAACCATCTGACGAAATTGATCTGTTGAAGGTTAAGTTAGAAGAATCTAAGAGGATTGAAGACATCCTCAAACAACAATTGAAGGAAGCCAAAATAAAAGGTGAAAAATTGGAAGATGAAGTAGTGTCTGTCAGAAAAGATATAGAGAAATTTCAGGCCTTATATCATCATAATCTGACAAGTATTAAAGCCTCATAAGGATTAGCCACCATTCTGAATTAGAAAAGGAATCCAAAGTTGAAAATTGGTTTGGTTTATGAAGAGGGATCAAGTAGTGGTTAGTCAAGAAACAAAGAATCCATCAAGTTTGTCAAATCTACAACCATTGACAACAACAAACCTGTAGAAACAAAGGAATACAATCAACCGCCAAGGAGTGAAGAAAAAGGTACCAGAACTGAATATGTAGAACAAAGAAATAATACACCTTCTGCTCAAGGAAATCATCAGCATGGAAGAAATTGACCTAATCAAAGAAGACAACCATTTTCCAAGTACAAATATTTTTTCTATGGATATTGTTTTTACTATTCTAACTTCGGCCACAAAGATGTAAATTGTGCTTTAATATTTAGACATGAGCAATCAAGACACCCAAGGAATAAATATTTTCCACAACAAAGAATGAGATAGCCAAGTAAGAAACAACCACAGACTTCAAATCATGTGATGGGTGGGAAAAAGATGCATATTAAGCATAACAGTCATTATGATCCTTTATTCAATGAACCAGAATGTTACATATGCCCTAATTATGGATATAAAGTTGTAGACTGTTGCCTAAATAAGCTAGATTCAAATCACAGAGCTGAAAACGTCAAATTTTGGAAGAAGAAAGAAGATAACAAGTGTATATTAGTGTTTTTATCTCAAAGACAAAAGAACCCCTCGTATATTGATATCAGATGCTCTAGTGATATGTTTGGTGACAAAAGTAAGTTCCTATCACTCAAAGAAAGTAAATCAGGAAATGTGACCTTTGGAAATGATGCTCTAGGAAAGATCAGAGGTAAAGGTCTAGTAAGCTTACGTAATGGAAGAGGCAAAGCTCAATATGTATTATTTGTTGATGGATTAAAGCATAATATTCTTAATGTTAGTTAGGTGTGTGACAAAGGATGTGAAGTCACTTTCACTACCAAAGATTGTAAAATAAAAACAATGAACATAGGAGAGTTGATTGCAATAAAGGTTAGAACTAAAAACAATGTCTATGTTCTGAAGGAAGATAAGGAGGAATGTCATTTAAGCAAATTTTATGAAAGTTGGTTATGGCACAGAAGGCTTGGACACCTGAATTTTGATCATATTTTCAATATGAATAAGGAAGGCGCTATGAAATATATTCCAAGAATATCTAAGCCTCATAACTCTGTATGCGAACCCTGGAAAATGGGGAAGCTGACTCGTGATCAATTCAAATAGAAGAGTTTCATATCTTTAGAGAAATGACTTCAAATTATTCATATGGATCTGTGTGGACCATCGTGAAAGGAAGGAATTGGAGGAGAATGCTACTTTATGCTGGTCATTGATGACTTCTCTAGACTTACGTGGGTCGCCTTTATGAAAGAAAAATATGATGCGTTTGATAAGTTCCAAATGTTTAAGGCGTTAGCTAAGAATCAAACAGGAAGGAAGTTAAAGGCAATTCGCTCAGACATGGGAGGAGAATTTATGTCAAGATATTTCAAAGAATTATGTGACATACATGGAATTAAAAGAGAATATACTATTCCAGGTACTCCTCAACAAAATGGAGTTGTAGAATGCCAAAATAGATCAGTTTAGAAGATGGCAAGGGATATGTTGAGTGAAAAAGACATTTCACAAACCTTCTAGGTGGAGGTTGTTCACATGGCTGTTCATATTCTGAACAAAGCACATCTAAGGCCGAACAGTGATAAAACTCCATATGATATGTGGTTTGGTCAACCTGCATCAATCAAGCACTTCAAAGTATTTGGAAGTAAATGCTACATCAAAAATAATGATGATCATCTAGGAAAATTTGATGGTAGAGATGATGAAGGTATATTCTTAGGATATGCAATGAACAACAAAGGATACAGATGCTTTAAAAAAATAATGCATAAATTAGTAGACTGTATTGATGTTCGAATTGATGAAGAAGCTCCTGTAAAAGATCAACAGAGAATAAACACTAAGTCAGATGAAGAAGATGATGAGAATAATGAAAATGAAGAACAACAAATCTTAGAGTCACAAGAAGATGATGAATTAGGTGGAGAAGAGACACCCAAACAAGAAGAGTCAAGACAACAATCAACATCAAACCCTTCCTCCAGAATTACTCAAAAGAATCATCCTGCAAGTCAAATAATTGGTGAGAAAGACAAAGGTGTACAAACCAGGATAAGGATAATCAAAGACACCGAGAAATCAAATATAACCTTCATATCCATGGTGGAACCCAAGAACTTTAATGAAGCCAATAAAGATGTATATTGGTTAAAATCAATGAATGAAGAATTGGATCAAATTGAAAATAATGACACCTAGGAACTTGTTTTTAGGCCAACAAATAAAAATGTAATACGATCCAAATAGGTCTACAAAAATAAGATGAATGAGAAAGGAAATATTGTAAGAAATAAGGCTAGATTGGTCTGCGAAGGGTATGCTTAGATAGAAGGACTGGATTTTGATGAAACATTTGCGCCCGTAGAAAGATTAGAAGCTATTAGAATGTTTCTTGCCTATGCTTGTCATAAGAAGTTTAAAGTCTATCAAATGGATGTCAAGTTAGATTTTCTAAATGGAGATATAAAAGAAGAATTCTATATGGAACAACCAAAGGTTTTCCAATTGTCAGATAACCCTGACTTTTTCTGCAAGCTGAATAAAACCTTATATGGGTTGAAACAAGCTCTTCGTGCCTGGTATTATAGACTGGATAATAGGGTTCAAGAGATGAATAATTGACTGCAATCTATATATCGAAACAGAGGATAGTGATTTACTCATTGTGTTGGTCTATGTAGATGGCATAATATTCAGAAGTAATAATGATTCATTGGTACAATGGTTTTCTTCTGCCATGCAGTCTAAATTTGAAATTTCTATGATAGGGGAACTTCCATTTTTTCTTGGTCTGCAAATTACTTAGAGGTATGAAGGAATATTTCTTTCTCAAGAGAAATATCTAAGAGAAATGTTGAAAAGGTTTCAAATGGAATATTCTTCACCTATGAACACACCTATGGTCACTAGATGCAAGTTAAGCAAGGATGACTCACCTGATGTTGATCAGAGTTCATATAGGTCTATGATAGGCAGCCTATTGTACATAACAACATCTCATCCAGACATAATGCATGCTATTGGAATGGTAGGAAGGTATCAGTCTGCACCTAAATAGATTCATTTGATGGCTGTCAAAATAATATCCAGATACTTAAAAGGAACAATGAACTATGGCCTATGGTATCCTAGGAATCAGAATTTTCACTTATCAGTCTATTGATATGCTGATTGGGCTAACTGCTTGGATGAGAGAAAGAGCACCAATGGAGGTGCATTCTTCTTAGGTGATTCATTAGTAGCATGTCTTAGCAAGAAGCAAGGTTCCACTTCCTTATTGACTACAGAAGCTGAATACATTGCATATGCCACTTGTTGTACCCAAGTATTGTGGATGATTTATACACTTGCAGACTTGGAGGTAAAGTATACTGCACCGATCCCAATGCATTGTGATAATACGAGTGCAATCAGTGTGTCAAAAAATCTTGTATTTCACTCCAAGACCAAGCATACACCCATGAAGTATCACTTATTGAGGGAACATGTAACCAAAAATATTGTTTCTTTGCATTATATTCCATCCAAAGATCAGATCCCTGATATCTTGACTAAACCTCTTGCAAAAGCTCAGTTTGAGTATCTACGCCAAAACTTGGGCATGACCCTGTTATCAAGTTAAAATAGTTTATCTGATTAGGGGAAGAGTGCTTATTGTATCTATGATAAGGGGGAGAACATCGTCACTCTCATTTTTCTTTGACATTGATGTCAAAGGGGGAGAAAAGGTGTGGTCTGGATGCTACGGTTGGAGATATAAGCAGAATAGTGTAGCCTTTCAGGGTTGCCATCAATGCCAAAGGGGGAGATTGTTGGAAGGTTTACAGGAAGAGTTTTCTTGTCATTGATGGAAAGAACAACAACAATGATAACACCAGAATAAGTCTTCTTTTATTAAGACAGAGCTCAGGAGAAAAAGTGAAGATGAGACCTTTCAACCAGTTTCGCAGGAGAAGGTTCGGAGGCTGAAACCTTTGAATACTTAGAAAATATTATAAGTCGGAAGAAATTGTAAGAACAAGAGGAACGAGCACGCAGAGGATGAAAACAGATCTCAGGCGTTAGATCTGAGCATGTGGACCAACCATCGTTGGATCCATAGGTAAGTGCACGAGCTTTCATTCCTTTAGATTGCAAATGAGAAGCAGACTCACAAAGTCCCAAAGTTCTGAGGTCTATCAGAACCATTCATCATCGAGGAGGACACGTGGCAACAGATAGGAAGATTCACAGAATCATGAATTGGAAGAACTGCATCGAGCAGTCCGCAGACATTGCAAAGTGCGAAGTCGCGATTCGTGAAGGTGATCACAACCGTTGATAGAAGAAAGACGTGGAACATTGATATGATGCGAGCGCGAGTTCGGGAATCGGAAGAAAGGAGATGATTTGAATTTTGACATCGTGAAACTCGAAGTCCCAAAGTGTGAAGAGGATATCTGGGTCGTCGGATCAAAGAGGGTCGTGGATCGTTCATCTAACACAACAAAGTTCATAGTTTTGGAGTTCAGAATTTGAAGAAAGGAGGAGAGATAACTCGTGAGGTCGTGAAACACAAAGTTGCATAGCACCTTTTTGGTAGGCATATGATCACAGCCAGTGGTCACGTGGGGGAAACTTGCACCCGGTGCTAGTTCGCATGGGTGAAGTTCGGAAGGAGCTTCTTCGCGAGGACCTCCTGTAAATGACAGAGAAGACCTCCTGCAATTGTCAGAGAAGCTCAACTGTAAAAGAGGAGACTAAGGGTCGCACTGCGAGTGAAGCCAAAGAATCTCAGGATAACGACCACTAATGACAAACAGACTCAGGATAACCGCTAGAGAAGACAAAGAGTTGGTAGTATTATCTGGCAGAGGATTTGGCGTGATAAAAATATGCAGAACAGAGAAGAGTGTGTGTTTTTCATAGTTATTCATGCAGGTAGAAGAAGGTTGTGGGAAATATCATAAGTGCATAGAAGAGGTGCAGCGCATAGAATGTAGATGGAGTCTCAGAGCATAGAAGAAGAAATATGCATAAGTGGAACATACGATAGAAGCTAAAGAAGGAAAAGGAGACATCAAGTTGTAATAGATCAGATCAGAGATAGATCAAATAAGTAAGTTTTGTAATATTCAGTAAGGGTGGTAGGGTGGTGCTAGGGAGGATTGTAGTCCTCTAAATTCTAGTTGGTGCTAGAATATATTCTGGGAGTTGGTGCTAGAGAAGCCTGGAAGTTGGTGCTAGAGAAATCTGAGAGTTGGTGCTCTCTGCAAGTTGTAGCTTGCTATCAGAGGTTGTAGCCTCATATTTGAGTTGGTGCTTAAAGACTGTGGTGTACATGAAAGTTGGATCTTGATTGACATCCTAATAAGATGATGTTTTCTCCCTTTATGGATTTCCTCATGAAAATAAGTGTCTATGTGTGATTGATAAAATATTGTATATCTATGCATGTTAAGTTATCATAAACACATTAAATAATAATCTATAAAGATTCTAAAAATAACAAGAAAAGTTTCAAGCTTAGATATATAACTAATTCACCCCCCCCTCTCAGTTATTTTTCCAACAATTGTTGGGGTTGTTGTTGAATAGGAGGTAAAGGTGGGGGAACAAAACCTGACAAAAGTTGTTCGATGGAAACTGGGGATAAGGATGAGTGGGCATAGGGACAGGTGGAGCTTGAGTGTTTCCTTGGGTATGCCCTCCTCTCTATCCTTGTAGCCAAGGATGGTGATACTCTGTAGACCAGTTTTTCCAACTCGGTGAGTTCCACTGTTGTGGTTGTTGATAATAGGGTGGAACTTGAGGTGGTAGATCCGGGTATGTAGGATGACTCCTAGGCTTTCATGGCCTCCTAGGTGCATAAGAGGATTCCCCAGGATCCCCACTTATGTAAATGGCTAACAAACTGGGCAGTGATGAGAATTTTTCAGTTGGGTGGTCTTCAGTGCAGAAGCCACAAACTGAAATATTATCTAATGGGAATTCCCTTGAAGAATTCTTCCTCCTGCATCTTGGGAAAAATATGCACATTGCTGCACTCTCCTTCTCCGGTTTCTTTTTAATCTTTAGGGTGTCTAAATGGGAACCTATTGTACTTAAGATATCGGTTTTGAATTTCTCCAATAGGTTCCCTATCTCTACCCTTGTGACACCACCTGAAATATCTGCTTTTAGGTTTCTACTATAAAAATACCGAACACTCTTCCCTATTTTGTCTCTACTCCTCAAGTAATTCCTACACATTTCATAGATTTCAGTAAATGGTTTATGGGAGATTTCACCTAATGCCATCAGGTTAAGTGTCTCTAGGTATTCTTCTGAAATAACTTTAAGGAAAAGAGCCCTGACTACATCATCTGGAAGGTCATGGTACTTTGATTTCTGTGAGATATAAGAAAATCATTCCATGTAATCCTCAAGATTCTCATCCTCTAACTGTTGAATTTTAAAAATATCATTACGAGAATCCTTGGACTTGCAGTAATCTCGGTATTTTTTAAGAAATATATATTTCATGCCTTCCCAAGACCTAATACTGGACTCTCCCAACCCCATGAACCATCTTAGTGCAGAATCCTTGAGGGTGGCAATAATTTTTTTTAGTTTCTGGGCATCTTGCAAGTAATTGTAGCTCCTACATAAGATGTCAAACTCAAATAGGAAGGTATCCAGGTCTTCACTATTTTTACCGTAAAAGGTGGGTAGTGCTAAGAGTGGAATTTTCTTCATATTGACATTCTGTGTGGTATCCAAAATTGGAAACCCGAAGGTGGTTTTAGTTTGGTTTCCAACTTCTTCTCCCTCCTCATGTCTTACAGGGTTGTGATCCTCCTGATCATCCATACTGGTTTAGTTTCCAAAGAGAGAGTAACTAAATGGTTGTATCCTTGAATATAACAAAGTATCCCAAGGTTCCTTTCTAGGAAAGGTATCCCTTTGATGGGAAGATTTATCTACTGTTTGGATGTCTGATACTTTACTCGAGCCGGTTGAAACTATTGGTGCCAAAGCTTCTGTTTCGACTTGGGAAACAATTATATTGATTAAACTATCAAACAGAGTATTTGGATTTGAACTTGTGACCTCTTAAGAGGAACCACATATTCTTAACCATTAGGCCCACTCAAATATGTATATATTATATGTTTTAATATATGTATATGTTTTGTATATATATATATATATATATATATATATATATATATATATATATATATATATAT
>JZKD02S0162624.1:4460-16071 GCA_000966675.3 Picea glauca
GGTCATCATTTATAGGTCCTAGGTTGAACTGTCGTTTATCTCCGATCATGCGTCGGTTATTCTTCAAATGGATTTACCGCCCAACTATAAGGCTTATCCTTTCAAATTGAATGCACAGTGGCTAAAGGATCAATATTTTGTGGATATATTCCACAAGGTGTGGAAAGATCCAGTTTTCCTGTCTGAATGCGGCAAACAACACATGATTGTTTGGAAGTTAAAAGTTCTAAAATCTCAAACAAATATATGGTATAAAGAGAAATTAGCCAGAAACAATGAAAAGCTTTTGTCTTTGGAATATGCCATTAAGGAGATGCTAATTTATTTGGCAGCCGACCCTACAAATCATGAAAAGGCACTATCACTTCGGCAAATGGAAGGGGTAAGAAATAATATTTTAAAAGAAGTCGAAGATCAATGGAGATTGCAAAGCACGACACTCTGGTTGGCTAGTGGCGACAATAATACAAAGTTTTTTCATAAATATGCTACCTTTAATAGAACTCGGAAGCATATTTTGGAGATTTCTCGTAGTTTTGGGATAAAGGTGACTGATCAGGGAGCATTAAAGGATGCAACAACTCAATATTTCAAAAATCTCTACAAGGATCTGCCTACTACAAACATTGTTGAACAATTAAAGGTAAACGACCACTTCACTCAGTTTGTTAATGAGGAGGATTCTTGCTTGATGTATAGTCTGGTCACATTAAAGGAGCTCAAAGATGTTATTTTTCATTTTAAGAAAGAAAAAATCCCAGCACCAGATGGATGGACGGTGGATTTTTTCACATATTTTTATGATTTAGTTGGGGATGATCTTCTAGAAATGGTGGAGGAGTCTAGAAGATTAGGAAAAATTAATGGAGGTCTAAATTATACCTTCCTAACATTGATCTTGAAGGCAAATAAATCGATCACCTATGAATATTTTCGTCTGATTTCTTTATGCAATCTTTGTTACAAGATAATTTCAAAGATCATCGCAAATCGGATAAAACTGTTCCTTTCCAGATCTCTTTCTAAAGAACAGCTAGGTTTTTTACAAGGAAGAAGGATCCAGGACGTTGTAGGTACAACCCATGAAAGTCTGCATAGCATCAAAAAGAAAATTTTAAAATCCCTTATCCTAAAACTAGATCTAAGAAAATCCTATGACTGTATAGGCTAGACTCATTTAAGACTAATCCTTCTAAAGGTGGGTTTTAGGTTACAGATGACAAACTGGATTATGTCATGCGTCACTACTTCTTCCTTTGCAATTTTACTTAACGGTGAGGCTACTGACTTCTTCAAAAGTGGCAGAGGATTACGACAAGGGTGCCCTCTTTCACCATTACTCTTTATTTTGGTAATGGAAGGACTCAGTCTATTATTGAAATCCAGCATTGGTGAAGGTAACATCACAGGTATAAAAGTGTTTAGATTGCAAAAGATATTTCACCTATTGTTCATAGATGGCGTCCTCATTATGACAAGGGAATATTTACATGAATGGCTTGAAATTGACTAGATCATCAATCTTTTTTGTAAGGCATCTAGGCTATCGGTGAATCAAACAAAGACTATTGTTCATTTTGATGGGTTGTTAGAACAAGATTTATTACCCTTTAAATCTATCCTTCCATATACTTCAATGATTTATCGTATGGCTTTAAATATTTAGGTTACTTACTGAAGACTAGGATGAAAAAGGTCGAGGATTGGGGTTGGATGTTAGAAAAAATTTCAAAGAAAATGGGTTTATGGTGTAATCGTTGGTTGTCCATGGGAGGTAGGTATATCCTTATCAAAACAGTGTTGGAAGGCCAGCCTGTTTATTGGATGTTCATGGAAGTTATCCCTCATTCTGTTCTTTGCAAGATTAGAAAAATGATGTTTCACTTTTTGTGGCATGGTAATAAAGAATCGAAACAATTCCATCTTTGTAGATGGGAAACTATTTCCAGACCAAAGAAGAATGGAGGATGGGGCTTCCATAACCTTGCACATTTCAATTTGACACTGAACGCAAGTACCCTTTGGAGGGTCCTAACGCAGAAAGGAATTTGGCATAATGTGATTATGGATAAATATTTTTCAAGCTCTACAGTCATAAACTAGATTAGATTGGCTTCACAAAAGAGCCCCTCAGCCTCAAGTATTTGGACAAGCCTCTCAAATGTGGTTCATATCATTTCTCACTAGCTGGCTTGGCAGTCGGGCTCCAGACATCTTGTTTCTTTAGGTAGAGACAAAATTTTAGGCCTCAGAAAAAACTCTATCCTCTTGTTAGAGATACTCCATACTTTGAATCAAAAAAAAATTACCATGCTAGCACAAGCCTCGGCAGTCCAAGATCCTCTCTCTCGTACATATATTTGGAAGAGCAAGGAATTGTTGGGATTATCTGGAGAAAATGATTTAGAGTGGGAAAAATATGTCACAGAACTAAGAGGGGTCGATATTACTCTCCATAACACTATTGATAACCTTCTCTAGACTGGAGGCAATTCCTCGGGAGTCATCAATGTTAGGAACTTATACAAGGCGATCAATTCCACTCAGAATTTTTCAATTTGGAGAGGATGGAGATTCAATCTCTGAAAATGGAATCTACTGTTGAAGATTAATTTTTTTTATGGATGGATGCAGATAATAGGATCCTTACTTGGGAAGTCTTAAATAGAAAAGGCTGGGAAGGTCCATGGATTTGTATGTTGTGCAAACAAAGCAGTGAAGACATAAACCACCTCTTTTTACATTGTTACTTCTCCAAAACAGTTCGATCTAGAATATCGCACAGACTTCAAATCAAAAATGTATGGGCTAGAATTTCTTTTATTGATTGTTGGGACTCATGGACTACAAAATACTCTGTCTCAAATAGGTTGGTGGCTATCACTAGTTGGAATATTTGGAATACAAGGAATAAAACAATCTTTGAAGATAAAATTCCCTCTTCCTAGGATGTAGTTTTTAGAACTCTTGGCTCCTTTACAAGTGCTCCTTGCTCACAAACTTTTCAGATTACTAGATGGAGACCGATTATTCTGAAGAATGGATTTACTTGTGCATAGTTTGATGGGGCATATTCAGCAGGTGGATTAAATTGTGGTGCCAGAGGTTTCATTATTGGTCAGGATTCATCTAGGTAGAGGTGGTATATCAATTGTGGGGAAGGCACTAACACCAAAGGAGATCTTTTGGGAGCTTGGACTACACTCACACTAGCAAATCATTTGAATATTCAAAACATTCAGGTGATGGGGGACTCTAAGGTGGTTATTGACTGGCTGAATCATAAAGGGAATCTACATTATACCGCCATCGAAGGATGGAAACAAAGAACTATGGAGTTGGTTACAACTTTTCAAGGTATCTACTTCCAGCATATTTTCAGGGATTTCAATATGTAAGTTGATATTATCTCAAAGCAAGCACTAATGAAGACGAGAGGGAGATTATCTATTATATTTAGGATGGAGGGATAGCAGGCCCTACTTATCATATCAATCTGTTCTAGCTCCTTTCTAGTTTATTTTGTGGTTTTTTGCTCTGAATAGTCGACTAGTTTATAAACATGTTATTATGGTATGTAGTGAAGTCTTTTTTTTACTTTCGTTTAATTTCTTCTATGTATCTGTACTAAGAGGTCTGATGGCAGTTATTTTGGTGATGGATCTCTTTTTGTGATGGACCTGTATCTAGTCATGCTAGCATCCTTTGTATGGACTAGTATCAGATTATGGAAAGAATCCTTTGATGATGTAAAAAAAATTATATATTAATATAATTTTGGAGCGAATTTTTTATTGGAAGAGATTATCAATAACTTAATTATCAAGTCAATTGTGGTAATAATTGAAGGAACGTGTCAATTAAGTTTATGTATCATATTATAAGATACCATTTTAGTTTTGTGTAATATTTTTAAAATATAAAAGTCATAGAGATTGTAATGGAATTTATTACTAGGATGTAATAAATGTGAGAAAGGTATTTGTTAAACAGTGTCTCTCATCTTATAGACGATTATATCATGGGTTTCATTAGTGCTTGTTTGTCATTAATGTTACATTAGTGATTAATTAGTGAGTTTATGTTAATGCTTCAAAATGATTAAGTTGTAAATCTTATGTTGATTTTCTTATTGTCAAGAAGTTATGTACATGTATGACTCATTAAAAAAAGTAAAATAGATTGTGATTTGCTAGAACCATATAACTTTCCTAAACCCTTGGACTCAGTATTTTGGTTGAAATTCCTTAATTATGAATTGTTAGAATTTTTGCATTGGGGTACACTCTTGTTACTATATTGTTACATTTGTGTTGTGCAAGGGAATGGTGTGCTACAATAAGTGGCATGTTTATTTGTTGTTATATTGTGTAATTATGTGTTAATTTGTAGTATGCGTATAGAATATATATATATATATATATATATATATATATATATATATATATATATATATATTCCTGAATTGTTATGTGTTAAGCATAATTTTTCATATAAAATTATATGATGGAGAGGGTGTTGTTGTATGGTATCATAGGTTAGTTTTGTTTATGGTGAAATTAGAGGGAAATTTATGGAATTTCCTAGTACCCTGCCATCCCATCACTCACTAAAGTGGCTGAGTACACTACAAAGTGGTATCAGAGCTCCAGTTTAAACATTGACCCTACTTGAGCCAAAAACATTGGGAAGAGGTGAAATGGTTTGTGAGTCTGTGAACTGTATGACAAAATGAATGAAAATATATATTTTATCTTGGTGTGCCATGACTGGTGAGTCTATGCAAAATGAACAGTGTGATGAGGCATTGAAATTATTTTGGGATGTGGTGTGGTTAGGTGTGAATCCTGATCAGGTCATGATTTCCACAATTTTGTTAGCATGTGCCCATTCGAAAGCTCTGTATCAGGGAGTGGAAATTCACAAATACATATTTAGAAATGAATTTCAGTATGATATTTATCTGTGCAATGCCTTTATAGACATATACACAAAAATGTGGAAGCACATAATATGCACACCACGTGTTTGATAATATTGCAAAAAGGGATGTAGTGCCCTGGAGTTCCATGATTGCATCCCACTTGTAGAATGGATATGGGGAAGAATTCATGAAGCTCTTTTGACAAATGCTTGTTGGGGCCATGAATATTAACGATTTTACCATCACCATTGCCCTCACTTCTTATGTTGGTATACCATCTATGGAACATGGCATGAGTCTACATACCTTGATTGTAGATTCTGGATTGAATTAAAATGTTTTGTGGGTAGTGTCATCGGTGATATGTATGTTAGAAGTGGGTTTGATGACGAAGCACACAATGTGTTTGATGAAATAACTTAACGAGATGGTGTCTTATGGAATGAAATTATTTATGGTTGTCTCCAAAATGGGCATTGGAGTGAGGCCTTGAGGTTCTTTAATGAAATGCATTTTGCATATGTGAATCCCAATCCTGTTACTATGCTAAGTGTGCTCCTGACATGTTCCTTTTGGGATTTTTTGAAACAATCATATGGAATACATGGACGTGGTGAGAGAAGCATGTCTCATCTCTAGTCGCAAGTGCTAGGGAAGACGTCAAAAACTTCAACATGTCTTTGTGATCTTGTGTATACAATATCAGCCTGTGGGAAGTCAAAAGTTATCGGACTACATAGATTATGAAGGAGTTTTGCAAAACCTAGGTCACATAGTAAATAATTGTGTTAATAACATTGAGATAGAGTAAGAATTGATCGAATTATGATATTTGCATAGCTTGGGATGTGCATAGGATCAATTGGCATATATCTATAGAACCTCCTAGCACGATGTGGGCATTAAAGTCCATTACTCTTAACACAATCGATCATGTGCATACGGATGACCTATACCATGAGAGAGGATAGATTGTTGAAGAAGAAACAATGTTTGTATTTGAATGTTTGTAAAAAAATGGGAGGGTTGTTGGAGCCATGTTTATCGTAGGCATATTTATTTGGTGCAGTTCGAGAAGATACTAAATGTTTTGATTGAGTTATGAGGTCTCATCTAAATAAATTGAGATTTGTCCTGGATGCATAGTCATGGTGGTGTTAAGCATTGTTCACAACAAAAATTTTCAAGTACCCTTAGCATATGGAAGGGATTATTTGGTCCAGTTGGGATTTGGAGAAGGACCCTTGTTTTGGCCTGCAACATTTAACAACTGAATTTTGCATTGATATAGGTTGCACTGACAACCCTATGTAAAGGAAATGGACATGGACACATAATTTCATGGCAATAGGTTGTATTACTCCATTGATTCATGAATTTATTGAAAATATGCCTTGTGGGTGGCCTAACTGTGGAAATAGAAGATTTTGGAGCCAAAATTATTGTACCGCTGAAAATATAGTAGAGTATGACAGAATCCTCTTTTTAAATATGTTCCCTGAACTTCATGTGAATGGACAGTTGTCTGAGCAACTGCATGATTGGTTCCTTTACAGCAATTACACCAGCTTGTATTTCATGAAGGGTAGAACCCCTGTCCACAAATCATATTTGTAACAACAAAAGTAATGTTGTGCACACCCGGGTGGTGGCAAAGGAGAAATTGAAAAATTGGAAGATTTGTCATGGCTTGGCAGTCATTATAAGATTCATGTTCAAAATTGGATAGAGAAGGCATGTAATAGCTCTTGTCCATATGTGCATACAGTGGAAGGCATCGTTGAGTTGCAGATACTCATTTTATTATTTAGCAAGCAATAATTCTAGAGTGCTTGACGATATTATGTGGGATGATAGAGTTTATAGTAGTCCACTTCAGGAGTGGATAGATAAATTATGTAGTAAAGTATGTCCCTTGTTTCATCCACTTGATGATAATTTTGATCTTTAGGTACCCAAGTTTATCTACCCACCAGCATTAACAAAGATTCTAACTTACAATCACTCAGATTTTAAGTTAGAATCTACTGAGGAAGAGGGTTTTTGATGTCTTAGAGCATGAGATTATTAACTGCACAGATGACTCTGCTAAGGAAGACGATGAGTCCTTCTTAGCCAAGATTAAATTTGTAGCGTAGTCGAAACTGCATAAGATCGTTGCATGACCCAGAATCATACCCTACACCGATATGATAAATTGGGCTTTGGAACATGTCGACATCCAAACCAGGAGCGTCATCAACCACCAGCAGTTAGTCGTCGGCTCTTTCCGTCTAGAGAACCTACAAGTAATGTACAAGCTTTTGATTACCCCTAAATACACTTACAATGCCACTTTTCTTCTAGAGTTTGAGAGAAAGGAATGCACTCAATATGGTAGAAATGGTCATGACATAGTCAAGACCTGGTGGGGACATCTAGAAAAATTCAAAGCCGATGCTCATGGTATGTACACCACAATGACTTTAGATGCTCATATGTTGCATATAGCCATGGTGCTCTGTCGCCTGTTTGGGAAGAACAACCCTACACATTTCTTAGTTGAGTGGGTATCCATCATGAATGAGGTAGTCGAGGGTTATAACTTCAATTGGGCTAAAAATTTATCTAATAAATTGGCCAAGGAAATCGCTGAGTATAAATCAACAAAATCAAAAGGGCAACCTGCTCCTTTTTACATGTCAGCATATGTTATGGATGCCATTTTTTTCATGACATATTTTCCCCTGATGAATTGGAGTTGGACCCCGACCAGTTCTGAGCCAATTCATTTCTACCACTCCAAATTACGAGAGGAGAATGCCCAAGATTTCTTTTATGAAATATGTCACAAATTTGTAGTGCATGTTCATATAGTTATTTATGGTCACCCGCCACCCTGGATTTCAGAAAGGATTATGATGAACTTAGGCACACTTGTAGACTGGTTCATTGAGGATAATTTCTCCTATATTAGAGTATTTGGTTGTTCTGTTCCTCCTCATTCCCTTCCATAGTTTTTACCCGACAGGCTGGTGTGTAGAGAAGTGGCATACCAGACAATAGCAAGAGGTATCAACTATTCCCCATTCAAGTTGGCATGTTCACACTATTAGATTTTGGTCATTCTAAAGTCGAGGTTGCAACCCTGGAAGATGTCAAATTAGTTGACATCGAGTTCAAGAAGCATGATCCACATAAGATAGTAGAAAATCATCTGGCTCAGTTTAACATGAAGTGATACATCCATGATAATTCTCCTTATGAATAAATGTTTAGGGGAGTTAGATCTTATGAGGAATTCCAAAGAAGATTCCAAACTCTGCCTCCTGCCCAACAAGCTGGTTTCCTCCTATTTCGAAAACATAGATGAAACAGTTTACAAAATATATTGCAAGGAGATTCAAAACCCATGCTTCTTTCACAGAAAGCTATACCTACAGGATCTGAGCCAAGTTTCTCCACTAAGCATAGAGTTGAGGAAGTCCCAAAAATCCCAGAAGCATTATTTCATGAAATAAGAACGTCACTGTCAGGACTGAATGACCCATAAGTGTTAGATTAGTTTGAAGCCTTCATGAATATAGGACAAGTTGCCCCTCATTCAACACCAGCTACTCCTACTGGCACCCTGAATACAACAGGACAAGAACCTTCCACAGAAATTATGTCTCCTATTACATCATTAACCCCTTTACAGACCATCTTTGGAAATCCTAGTTCCAAACTCACTTTTGTAGGTGATCTTACTCCTATCTTTCCCGAAGAGATGCCTCCCTCATATTTATTTTTTAGCAAGAAACGAAAAGCTATTGTAAAGAGGGAATCTCACCAAAAGGATGGATTTATCACTAAAAGGAAAATATTGGTGTATGATGGGAAAGACCATGATGGTCCAAAGTTTGCGAATGAAGTTGCAGGTTCATTAGGGGCTTTTGCCACTGCCAATAAATGGTTAGTGGGAAGCTTAACCGAACAACTACGACAAAAATGCCTCTCGGTAGAACAATTGAAAAATGAGATATGCATTAAAGAACATATTGTTAGAAGTAGGATGAACCAGGACATTGAACAAATCAGGGCTATTCATCAGCATCAAATTAAGTAGTTACAAGATAACCTTGATTTTCTCTACCAAAGTTCACATACCAGCAAAGGTTTGATCACTCAGCTTGACAATTTAATTGAGCAGTTGCAGGCTAGATTGACCCTAACAGAGAACACAATGATAGACATTTCTGCCTTCAAAACAGAATCATCAGAAATCAATGAGAGGATGGAAGTTTCCCAGCAATAACTCTATCAAAAAGTAGATGTTATTCAGAAATGCTATCAGGTAGTAGACCTTTCTCTAAAAGATATTTATGTCAAGGAAATATAGGCCTGCACAACCCGGTCTAAGTTTCAAGAGGTTCTCGTATGGAAGCAGAAAGATAATGCCCTTGGTCTTACCCTTCTCTCTCATTTTAAACAAGTAAGAGGAGAAATGGCCCTAAAATCCTGGGAAACAAATATGGAAGAAGGCAAGAAACTTTCCAGAGATGTAAAAGAGGCTTGTCTAGAGGCATTATATTCAATAAATAAAAAGTTGATTGAGTTCGAAGGAAATAATATCTCGGAGGAATTGGGGCAAATTGAGATAGAAATGAACCAACAAAGATCCAGAAAGAACAAGGAAAATGCTCAAGCAGCCATCCAAGAAATCATCCAGATTGATCTACTTAAAATCAATGAATGGTTGGTTAATCCAAGTTCACAGTTTCAGGTCACAGTCCAAGAAGTGAACAAGATCTAGGAGAAGTTTCCCCAAATATTGAAGAAGATGTTTTCCTTTGAGTTGAATGAAAGGATTGATACTTCAAGATTCGTGGTAGCATTGATGGGTAGGTGCACCCAATGCATTGAACAAGGAAAAGAGAGTGTAGCTAGGGTAAAATGAAAAAGCATGCACAGTGTCCACTTTCTCCACCCACTCTACCTTTCACCCTCCGACCATCACTTATCCCGTCTATCCCTACCACCCACATTCTTCCATCCACTCATCCCACCTCCTTATTGGACACTTGCTCCCCCATCATTATTTTCATGAACATGTACTCTTCCTTGTAACCGTTATCCATCCCATAACGATCCAACGTTGAGCTATTCGTTTAATTATCTCCCCCCGGGCCCCCACATCTTCAACTGCAATTTCTTATCCTAGTGAACGCATCCGAAGGGACAAATGACAACGAGATCAAATGGCAAAGACAATAAGTTGAATGATTGTGGTGGCCTTAATGTACATGTGTACCCGGCTCAAAGAAAAAAGGAAAACGAGCGCATCTACAAGCAGACGAAGAGACAAAGGAAGCACCAACAAAACTCAACAATATTTGCATGTTGTTATTTTATTCAAATGTATTCTATTTTTAGTCATATATTGTGGGAAGTCCAACGGTTTTTAGTTTTGACAAATTTTGTATAAATAGATAGTTTTTAGATCTAATCAGGGCTGCTTCTTGCCGAATGTAAATGAGAAACTATTTTTGAGTATTAATACAAGTGCAGACAGAGATTTTAACTTCCGTTCAATTTGAGTTATGTGTTCCCTCTGTGTTTCCATTTCTCTGAATTTATTTCTGTAATTCTTGAAGAGTGATTGCTTGCAATTTAGTACTACATCTACTGTGATCATATTGTTGATGAATGCAACTATAGGAGACATCCTCCAGCTTACAAACCTGTGAGATGTGGAATATAGCAGCCATGTGAAGTCTTACTCTCAGCTTACAAACCTGAGAGAAAGCCCCTAATAAAGGGTTTGTGGTTCCAACCTGGGACGGGGGATAGGAATGTATATGGCCTCCTCCCTGACGTGAGAGAGAAGAAATCCAGTTGATTATCTGATGTAAGAGCGATCTATTGAGTTAGGACGTGCCTGTGTCTGAGCACAAGGTGAACGTGGGAAATCCCTAAAAAGTGTTGGGCACATCATCATGTGAATAGACATGAAGATGATGTGATGGCCTCCTCTGAGCAGTAGCAGAGTTGATGAGAAGACTCCAGATGATCTTCATGTTGGTGGCAGTGGGAAAGCAGATCTGTCGAGCAGACGTGACTGTAGACGAGCACAGGTACATGTGTGAAGACCTGGTTCATTTGTGTCATGTAGTGAATCAAGTCCATGACATCCCTATGGATGTGCCCGTAGTGGATGAGCACTAGTGGGTGTATCAGATCCTTTGTTATATGTTTTTCAAGAGTCGGACCTACCTATAACCCTAGTTATTGTGTAAAGGGTACAGGTTGGCCCTATCTTATTGTGTCTAAAGATAAAATGTAAAATATAATTAATATTAATATTAATTATTATAAAAATAAATATTTAATATGTCGAAAATAGACACTTTAGTTGACAGGACAAGTCTAATATAAGTAAGATGAAATATTTCATTGTAGACACACACACACTTGTGAGTTTTGGAAATTTCAGCAAGTACACTTCTTGGTCAAAGTTGTGCACCTCTCTTGGGCCCTAGAGTTTCTAGGATTTTGTGCACCATCTTGTGTGCTAGGATATTCTTGGTGATAAAGGTATTTCTCTTGAATATTATAGCAAAGGATTTGGCTGGGTTTTTCTCCCTTGTTTGAGAAGGGTTTCCCAGGATATATCTTGTGTTCTTGTGCATGGTGTTTCTTCTTGTGATCTTGGTTGTTGCAACATTC
>JZKD02S0162635.1:12678-23304 GCA_000966675.3 Picea glauca
TGAAAATAACCGGCGCACCCCACGGTGACACACTAGGGCGTATCAATCCCAGGTCCAACAACTCCTTCAGTTGCATTTTCAACTCTTGCAACTCCGGGGTCGACATCCGATAAGGTGTTCTTGCTATCGGTTCGGTTTCCAGTTTCAGGTCTATGGTAAATTCCAGTTCCCTTTCCGGCGGCATCCCAGGCACACTTCTTGAAATACATCCACAAACTCCTTCACTACCGGAAGGTGTTCCAGACCTTCCGCTACTCCCTTTTCGTTTAGTGCGAGGATCGCATGAAGTTTGCACCCCTTGCGCATACTCTTCTGTAACTGTAAGGAAGAGACAAATCGCAGGGAAACTCCCTGGTTCCGTCCTACAATCACACGTCTCTGCCCTTCATCATCCACCAAGCTCAACCGTTTCGTCTTACAGTTGAGAATCGCCTCATGCATTTCCAACCAATCCATACCGATCACGACGTCATACAATCCTAAGGTCGTGACGTACAAGTTGAATCTCACGACAAACTCTCCCAGGTTAGGGGCACAGCCCATAATCGTTCCTCCAACCTTCTGTTTGGCTCCCAAAGCCATCTCCACGAAGCTAAACTCATCATGTTTGACTGCCTTCTGGATGAAATCGTGCAAGGTTTGAGGCATCAAGAGAATAAACCTTGGCACGCAGGCTGCTGTTAAGGCCCAACGCGAACCTGCTGACCTTAAGCTTCTCAGGGTTAAGGTGCAGAGCATATCGGAGTAACGCCATAAAACGCGCCCCGCTCTCGGGCACCGTACGACCTCCTTGTCGTAAGGCAATGAACTCATTGAGCCGATTCTTAAAGAATTCCTCTTAAAGGTACCTATCTCGGAACCGTTCCTCGAACAGTTCCCATAACGCGTCTTCCACGGCCATGTTTAGCTGCGGCAGGAGCGTCTTCCACCATAGAAGAGCGCTCCCCTTTAGTTGAAGGACCGCCATGCGGACCTTCATGTTGGAGGTATAATCGTGAAGTGCGAAGTACATCGCCATGTTCTCCAACCATGCCTCGGCGGCTGCACCGTACAGGGCACCCAAGAACTCTGGAATTTAACCTTCTCGAGTTCACGGTGAATGCTACTCGTAACGGCCGGCGTGCGCGACGGAACCTCAAGGGGTGCCGATGCCCTGGCCTCGTCTCGGTCCAATCCGCTAATCCGTGCCTCAGACAACGCTTAAAGGATCTCATCCTCCCAACTACATTGCCATCCGCTATCTACTCATGTCTGAGAACCTACCTGCCTCTCTGGGGGTTAGACCCCTCAGGCGTGGATGCTCTTGGAGGCGTCACGCCTCCTCCCCTAGCACTCCATCGTCTGCCTCCGCGGCATCCTCAAAAATGATTACCGTGCATGCACTCAATCAACTTGATCCGCAATAGCATAGAAAGTCAACTCACGTCAACGAAAGCCGTAGCGAATCCCAAGTCGAAGATCGAACCGGCTCTGATACCATATGTAACAACCCTCCTTGTTACGTCAAAAACTCTGATAATAGGTTCAAAATTTTTGTTTTAATAGCGCGTGCGTACTGGTAGGAGGGGAAACAGGCACACGTGCCTCTGCATCACCGCCCGACAACTAACAAGACGCAACCACGAGGATCTCAACAACACGATGCAAGGCGCACAACAAGTATCTGAACGCCACTACTACTCCAGACAAGGGCACCCCACAATGACTTCAACAAATAACAACATACTGAGTTAGGTACCGTATGAGCGCAGAAGGGAGAATCCATAGTAAAAGGTCTTACTAATTCGGCATAGAAAATCCACACCCAGACCAGTATTCGAAGGCTATCGGGAGGTGTTTATCTCACGCCCGACACCAGTAGACCAAGCACACAGAAGGTGTATTGACCAAGTACAACATCAACCCTAGTACAACCACCCTCATTTACTAACGCAAAAATAACCCTTGGGCTTATTCAAGGACATTACACCCATAGGTCTATCAATAACCACTAAAAGTATAATAACGCTGCCTTGACTTAAAGACATGCTACAACCACCTCCTATTAGCCTTGCAAAAAATCCTCGCCTTACGTTTTACGTGTTATCCCAACTCTAAAAGTTCCCTCCCAATGTCATAAAGAGTACCACACTTCCATTTTAAGTAAAAAAAGGGCAAGAATAACCTTTACATGACANTCAATCACATCATAATCATATACTAAAGGTCTAACATCAAAAAGGGTCCAGATCACTTGCGAGCAAGTGTCCTCAAATAATAAGTGGTCTCAGTGCGCCAGAGCGGGATGTTACAGTTGCACAGAAGAAGCAATTGGTAGTAAAAGCAATAGATTATTAGTTGATTGTAGCACACTTATATAAGTTAGGGGAATATGGAGTATTGAGACATTGTGTACTAGAACATGAAAGTTTTATTATAATAGAGGAAGCGTATGGTGGGATTGTGGAACAAAATTATGCAAGAAAATCCATGACCCAAAATATTTTATGCACAGGGATTTGGTTTCCTACACTTCACAAAGATGTGAAGGAGTATTGGCAGTCCTGCGAAGTATGTCAAAGAGTGGGAAAACCATCTAGGACATATGAAATACTATTAAATCCACAAGTTACGTTGAAAGCAATTGATAAGTGGTCCATTGAATTTGTCGGACCAATGAACCCAAAAGCAAGGAGATCCGGGGCAAGATACATCATCACTACGACAGAGTACTTGACCAGGTGGGCAGAAGCAACTCTAGTTACTGATTGTATTGCAGATACTTTAGTGAAATTTTTATTCAAAAATGTAGTCACAAGTTTTGGATTTCCACACATATTACTTAGTGATCAAGGTACTCACTTTCTGAACAGAACAATTGCAACATTAATGGAGGAGTTTCATATTCAACATAAAAAGAGTACACCATATCACCCGCAAGATAATGGTACAATGGAAGTTTTTAATAAGATCTTGGAGAATGCTTTGAAAAACATCTGCAATGAAGGGAGATATGATTAGGAATTATGAATCCCCATAGTACTATGGGCTTACAAAATAACAAGTAAGAAGCAAACAGGACATACACCTTTATGATTGGTCTATGGACAGGAAGCAATGATGATGATGGATTTCATTCTACCTATCCTGCACATTGTGGTAATCGTTGAGCTTTAAGATGCTGGAGCAGTAGAGGAGAAATTGGCACAATTATTTCAGGTTGAGGAGGACCAGGTTATTACAGGATTCCACCAGCAAGTTCAGAAATCTAGAGAAAAATCCTGGCATGATCGACACATTAAACCAAAGAAATTTCAAGTTGACAATTTAGTACTACTCTATGAAAACAAGTATCTACAACAATTGGGGAAGTTTCTCATGCATTGGTTAGGACCTTACGTGATCCAATATATAACCGAGATGGGTGTTGTGTTGTTGGAAACCTTGGATGGAAGAATCCTGGAAGGAATTGTTAATGGAAGTCAGTTGAAACTCTATAGAAACAATAGACATCCTGCACAGTAATTTGGGGTATGCCAAAACCCCCATATTATAGTAAGTGTACCATAGTAGCAAGAAAAAAAATAAAATCCAAATAAAAAGTAGAAAAATGAAAGAAAATAAATAAAAAGTAGCGATAGGGAAAAATAAAACAAGTGTTGGAATACCAAGGTATCATAACTTTCTCAACTAAATTGATCATCACAAATGAAGATAACACTGCGCCAAGTTCAAAGACAAGATATGGACAAGCCTGACTGTGAAGTATATATTTGTATGTGAAAAGAACCACTTCACAGGTTGACAATGAAAACATCATTACAAGTAGACAGGCATGAAAAAAACAAGTAGACAGTGGGCATGATAGTTAACAAAGTGTTGTATAAGCATTAAATAGGAAAAGATGTCGAAAATCATGATTATATCAATAGTATGAAACAAGAATCATAAAGTGGATTTGGAAATTAAGGAATCATTTAGTTACCAAGTCACCAACTATGACGCCAGATTGGAAAAGGAAGTTAAGGAAGGATGAGATAGGTATACTTGGCATGAATGTAAATAACAGTGAGAAAAAGGAAACTCTAAGGCATTGTTGCATGGAAGAAAAAGTGAATAGATCTGAATTACTGATAAAGATTAAGAAACCTACATAGACACATAGAGAATGGCACCACCGAGAATGGGAGGATGGTCCGTCACAGCAAAGAAACAATTGAATCAATGCGTAGATGTGGAGGATGAGAAGGTTTTCGGAACTTAGACCCTAGTGCCGCCAACAATTTTTCATAAATATTATTTACCTCCAAGGAAGGATGATGCACCCCTAGTAACTATACTAATGAATTCCAATTTCCCATTTCCAATATTACCAGTCCCGAAGGGCATCAGTAGCGATGAAGACATGCTCGACAAAGTGGCCAACTTGAAATTTATGGACCATGATATCACTGAAATGTAGAAATTCCATGAGTTGGCCAGGGATGATTATTTATGCATGAATACCGACCCCAACATACGACCAATTCATATGGAACCATTAGAATGGGCGTCAGGCTTGGGGAAAGTAGAGATACTAAAATTATTCAAAACTCCACATTTCAGATGAAGTACATAAATCAATGCTTATGTCAAGGAATTACTCAGCTACATCCATGGGGGGACACTTTGACTTGATTCCCCAGTCTTGATTGATACGGTTGCATCATGTTTTCATTGATGTTAAAGGATTGATGTCAAAGGGACAATGTCTTCTCATAGTATCATTTATGTATTGATTGATGGATTATGTTGTCATTGATATATGATGCATATATGGATTGATGGATTAATGAATTGATCATTGGATCATGTGGTCATTCATGGAATCAATGACAAAGGGATAACGTCATGAAATGTCCTAGTGATATGTTTTCATGGGTTATTACAGTTGTATTGATGTAAAGGTGACTCATTATTGTGTTGTCATGGTTGATAGGAAGTACAAAATGGATGAACTCCAAAGTGGTCCCCTTATGGCGAAAGCCCTCAGGGGAAGATTCTTTGTGTAGTCCAAATGGATAAGTGGTTGAGTCATCCAAAAAGTGTGGTTATGGAACCCATGTTTGATTGTGGAATAATGTAATGAAGGTCATAATTTGTCAATAAAATTATCCTATGTGGATACTTCTTGTCATTCCATTTTTGGTGATGTGTGGAATGTCACATAACTCCTCACAGTTAGAGAATTATGGTCATGTGAAGTTGGAGAACCCTCATGTGTTCACTAGAAGCCCCTAGAAGGTCAAAGAAGTCAAATTATTCTAGAAGATTCTAGAATAAGTTGACTAGTCAAAGTGGTTAGTCATGGGTTAAGTGGTTGCAACAAGAAAACAATTAAAATTAATTTAGTTGCAACTAGAAGTGGAGAATTTTATATTTGTAGAAAAGTAAGTTAGAGGTGGAAAAGTGGTTAGAAGTGGGTTACCCCTAAAATAAGGAAGTTATTTAGAGTTTATTAGATGAGGAAATAACTTGGAGAATTATAGATAAGAGAGAAAAGGTCTCTTATGAGGAACTATTTCTTGAGAACATGGAAGATCTATTTTGGTGAAATATTTCTTGCGGTACTCATGGTCACATCAGAAGTTTCATAAATCTGATATCTTGATGGTGAAAGTTTTGGAGGTTCAAAAACCCTAGTTTCTAAAGGCTAACACAGGCTATAGTGAGCCAGGGTGCATACATACGTGGGATAAAGTACAGGGTGCATACATACCCGTGTTGAAGGAGGAAAGGGAGAATACAGTTGGGAAAGACATGGAAGACTTAAGTGAAGTGCTTGTGCCAGGTTCTTGAAGTCTGAATCAAGTTCTAGAACAACATTCTATGGGCTCAAATCTTCCATAGAAGTTTTGGTATGGTTACATGGTTGTTTTGATGGATAAGTTTTCTTATGGTATGGTGAATTCCTAAGGAATTCTTGGTATGGTGGTTTATGTTGGCTGGTTGGATGATTGAGAAACAATCTTATGTTATAGTACTTCTATGGTTGTCATAATACAAATATTTTCGTTACTTATACATGGTTGAGGGACATTCATGTTGTATGGTTTATGCTTGATGAGCATGCATAGGATGTTCAACAACATAGATATTTTTTTTATTGGTTATGGTACAAATTGGACAGTGAAAGGAAGAAATGTATGTGACAGAGGTTGTAGAGTGATGCAGAGCCCCCTCTTCCTCCTGGGGCTGTGACCTCATGGCCTATGATTTTTCAAGTATTTGAGTTGTATCGACTCTTCAGGCCTCTTCTTGGCCCCAAAACATTTTCCACAGGCCTCTATTTCTTTCCCCTCACTTGAAATAGAGAATGAGGACCTTTGAACACCCACTGAGTCTTACAAGAGACCCCGGGAAAAACCATGGGAAAACTCTATTGATACCCAATGATTTCAGGCCTTTTCCTCCTCTTGGTACAAGTCCGAACTCACCTGAACCTCTCGGGCACTTTTCCTAGCCTCCCATGTCTTCAATTATTATTTTCAAGCTTTAGCCTCTTTTCCTCTAGAAGAAACTACATGTGACCATGGGATATGACCAGGCATCTACTCAAAAGGCACTTAGGAGCTTCAAGATCGAAGTGTTTTCACTTCACCACTCACCAATTCCCCTAAACTTCGAGCAAGCGAAGTTCTCAAATGATGTGGGAGGGATCAATGGTCCCTTCTCTCTTTCTACATCAACGACCAATAGAAACTTCAGGCTTTAGAAATTCAAAGAATTTTGAAATACTTCTCCACAAAACCTCCAGAGTGGAAAATCTTTGAAGTTCACAATCTGATGCCACATGTACTCATAGAATTGATGGCTCTGATTCACTTTGGGACTCCAAGCTTCGACAGTTCTCGAGTCTTCACACTCGCAAACCTCTGGAATGTCATATCTTCTAACATGTGTCCTCGTCTATTCAACAACCATGATGGAATCCGATGCTCCGTCATTAGAGATTTCTCAATCCACACAACCCCACTTCCTCCAAAGTGTTTATCCTCTGAAATGAAGGACCTGCTGACACCTACCCTCTATTGATGAACAAATGAGATGAACTCTTGTTCTTCGGCCTTAGGGATTTCTCGCTCCAACTAACCCTTCTTTCCTCCAGAGTGTACAACCTCCAAAGTGAGGGATCCTTTGACACTTGTCACCTTGATCCAATGGTTCATATGAACTCTAGCCTTCGACCTTTGGGAGTTCTCATTCCACCACTTGGGATTTTCTCTTGTAGTGACTTTTCTTTGGATTGGCAGTTCTTCTGCCATCCTCCTTCACAGATGGCTATGATGACTTTGGGACTCCGGTCTTTGGGATTCCTCTCTCTTCCACACTCTAATTCCTCCAAATTAATTATGCTCTGGAGTGCAGGATCTGGTGACACCTATCCTCACCACTAGACAACCCATATCTGCTTCGGCTCCCTATGACTTCAAGATTTTCTCCTCCTTATGCACCCTCTTTCTCCCAGAGTTTCTCCCTTCTCGACTCTGAGATCTAGTGCCACGTGCCTCCTAACGATCAATGGCAAGGATATGCTTCACTACTTTAGGCTTCAAGAATTTTTCACACTCTTCAACTGAAAACTCCGAAAGTGTTATTTCTCCAGAGTTTCAGATATACTAACACATACCCCTCCCAGCGCCAACGACTAGAATGAGCTCTGGGATTCAGAGCTTTGATAGATTTGGTCTCTATTCACCTAGTTTTTCCTAGAGTGACTCTGCTCCATACTTCCAGATCTTCTACCACCTGTCTATTGATATTATGGTAGCTTTGGGAGGTATGAACCTCTATTGTGACCTTTGACGAGATTAGAACATTCTGGAAGAAAGAAAAGAAATGAAAGTAACCCTAGATGAGATGTCATATGAAGAGAGATAATTAATATAAATTAATTAGTACCCAAAGAAAGAAGTCGGCCCAGGAAAGTCTACAAGGAATACTATAAATACAGGGCACTAGTCTCTCATTTGACACACTTCTAAGAATTGCAGAAAGCCAATTCTGTGCACTGCAGTCTAGTAGTCTTGTGTGTAAGTCCTGGGGAAGGTGTTGCGCCAGTTTTGGGTGGGACTCTCTAATCAGATTTGGTTAATTATTTCTTGGTGCATTAGCCTTACTTGGCTATTGAATTGCTACTAGGATTCTTCTCTCTGTCAAGGTCAAGGTTCTCATAGGGTGGCTTCGGCCTATGGTTGGGTGAGAATAGTGATATTGCGAATGGTAAAATGAGCACCTTCATTCATATTCTAACAGGTTATGGGCCCACACCTCCTTCATTCAGTCTAACCGTTGGAAGGAAACATATCCATTAGGATACTAAGCTCGTTGAGGAACTATCGCTAGGTTTACTAGCAGGAGAATCTTTCAAAACACTATCACTAGGGTTACTAGCAGGAGTAGTTGCAGAAATCCTAAATCCCAGATACGGCACCTTGTGATGGAGCATCTCTCTCAAGGAGAAGATATTCAAATGCGCCCTAGTTTAGCGCACCTTTTGTCTCTCTTAGAAGACCGAAACGTCATAGTTTAAGTTTTGGATCAAGGCATGACCAACTACCAGTCAATCGAAGACATGAGTGAAAAGATCAATCTTCTACACTAATCAACATTCACTGGAACGATTGAATATGACATGTGGATAATCAATAGGGTATCTTCTAGGAACATTATGGGAGATCAATCCAGACTCTGAAATCTAAATGAGAATAAGACATCATACAAGGTAGAGATTGGAGACAAAAGCACTTACCCAGTCGAAGGATTTTGACAAGCCTATGTCAAGTAAATAATAGGAAACAATGTTCATTTAAGCAATTTTTTATATGTACCTTGTTTAGAAAAGAATCTTGTATTGATTTCTTACCTAGAAGACAAAGAAAACAAAATAGATTTTGTAGATGGAAAATTTCTATCCTGGCATAAGGATTCCAGCATAGAGAATGCTAGGGTTATTAGAAGTCATGAAGGAAACCTATATAGACTACTAGAACAAAATGAAGAAGCCCTCGTACATGACGAAGTAAATCCCAATGAACTTTTGCACAGAAGGTACACTCATATTAATTATCAAGCATTACCGTTTCTCAAAAGGATGGTTGAAGGAATACCATAATTGCAATCTACACATGAAGGAATTTACAAAGGATGTGCTCTTGGGAAGAATATCAAGAAACCATTCCCAAGAAACAACAATAGATCTAAGGACATTCTAGATCTGATACACTCAAATGTTTGTGCTCCAATGCCAGTCAAATCTCTAGGAGGATCTCTTTAGTACGTAATCTTCATAGATGATTATTCAATAAAAACTTGGTTATATCTATTTAAGACAAAAGATGAAGTATTCAACAAGTTTCAAGAATTCAAAGAAGAAATAGAGAACCTCACAAACAAGAAGATCAAGACATTAAGAATAGATAATGGAGGAGAATACACCTCGAAGGAATTCATTGCATTCTACAAATTGGCAGGGATTAGGAGGGAGTTGATTGTTCCTCATAATCCTCAACAAACTGGTGTAGAAAAAAGAAATAATAGATCCATCGAAGAAACATTAAAAGAACTACTAAATGATCAAGGTTTATCTATGTTCCTATGGGGAGAAGAATCCATGACAACAATATACGTGCAAAACAAAATTCCTCATCGCATATTGAAGGTCGTGACTCCATAATAATCCTTCTCAGGTAAGAAACATAATGTGGAAAACCTAAGAGTATTTGGATGTCCTATTTACTCTCACATTCCAAAGGATAAAAAGAATAAACTAGAATCCTCAGGAAAGAAGGGGATATTTGTGGGATATAGTGATTCATCCAAGGCTTATAGAATCTATATTCCGGAACAACATAAGATCGAAGTCAGCAAAGACGTAAAATTTAATGAAAAGATGGATTTCAAGAAATCCATAGAAGAAACTACAAAAGAAGAAGAGATTGAAGAACCTATTGAAGAAAGCACAGAAAACCAAAATGACGAAAAGGAACAACTTGATCATCCTATGGAACCATGTGAAACCATTGATTCAGATATCATACCTAAGACCAAGAAACAACCAGCTTGGCTTGAAGCTACCTTACAAGATGCAAAAATACTCAAGGTTCCAGAAGGAACATTCAGAAAAGGTAAGAAGCCTAAAAGATTCTCAAGTTATGAAGCATATATGACGAAGCTTCTAGATGAAGAACCTACCACATTTGAAGAATCAGTTCAAAAGGGAAAATGGAAAGAAGCTATGATGGAAGAACACCAATCCATTATGAAAAATGATGTATGGGAAATCATACCTAGACCTAAATAAAAATAAGTGGTAACTTTGAAATGGGTATATAAGATCAAACATGCAGTAGACGGAAGCATGGATAAATATTAAGCAAGATTCGTAGCTAGAGGGTTCTCCCAAAAGGAGGGAGAAGATTATGATGAAGATTTTGCTCCGGTTGCTAGATATACTTCCATTAGAGATATCATATCTCTTGCCACTTGTTAACAACCAAATATCAATATAGCATAGAAAAACCTCAGAAAAAGTATTCAATGCCTTGAAAAAGAGATAATTTTAGATAATAAGCCTCTTCAAGGGGGCAACCTCCTTTTACCCCACTT
>JZKD02S0162646.1:0-23303 GCA_000966675.3 Picea glauca
TTTGTAGCACAAAGAACTCTACCTCCCAGTTCACGATATCTAAATTTGAGAGGTGGATCCTAATCTCTGCCATCTGTCCTCCAAAATGGACGGTCCTGATACTTTCGGGACTTGACGAGTCCTCTTCCTCCTACTGTTACGAGGTTTAAACCTCACGCACCTTTCCTGGATCCGACGGCTCACGAAAACTGGGCACTTCTCCCTCGAAGTGTCTCCACCGTCCATTTCACCTGCTCTCTTGCGTGACCTCCCAGAGGTTAAACTCCATGCTCCTTCCTCTAGTTCCAATGGCTATCGGTCCTTAGTGATGCAGGCACGAGCCACCTACACCTACAGCTCCTCGCCCGCTCACAGGATCGTTCAAAAATCCCCTTTCACTGCACCGAAGCGGCTCCTTGGATTCCCTCGGGAATCACTGCTGCAAACCCGATCCACAGGTCCTTCTTTCCCACACGGCCTTCTGCACTTAACCGTGACCTCTCCCTGACTTAATCTCAGGTTCTGGGGTTTTTTGTTCCCTGTCGTCCAGAGTCCCTGTACTCTTCAATCCCCCTATCACCAAAGATCTCCTTTCCCGGCCTTAGCCCTCCCTGGCTAGGCTCCTAGTCCATGTGACTAGTTCTCATAAGACCGTAGTCTTATGTCCTCCTATTAGAGTTTTAGACTTAAAAATATCGATGAGATCTTTCCGCCGCCAGCCCTCCAGGCTAAGCTCATGGTCCATGTGACCTCCATCTCACAAGACCGCAACCTTGTCTTCCCGTCAGGGCTACGGGGTTTCAAATGGTACAATGCATTTGCCTATGGGATTCCCGATCATCCAAATCCCAACTCTCCGCTACACTGATAGTTAGCCCCTCACAATGGCATTGTCCTCCTTCTCTGATGTGCTGATAGATGGCTCCCACAGTGGCTCCTTCTTCCTTTCCTTCGAGCTGACAGCTGGCTCCCACTCATCGGGGTATCGCGTTTTGTGATTCCAAAGTGCACAAACACCTTGTCACGAGGATCCCCGATATCCCGATGACTACGACGCCGATCAACAAATTCCCGTAGGGACTTTCCCCGATGGCACCGATCACTTCCACGCGTCCTTCCACATGGACGGTCCTGATTCCTCTAGGATTTCGAGACTTTCGATGTCCAGATGCTTTCAACCTCAGGAACCTCGATTTATCGATGGCCAATATCCCGACTCGCTCCAGATTTCTGACACCTGTCTCCCGAAATGGACGGCTCAGATTTGTGTCGGGGTTTTCACTATAGATTTCTTCGATCTCTTGTCCATGGGAATGTCGATTTCTCGATGCACCAAAGTACCGATGGGCGCTCGATCTCTACCACGTGTCTCCACCAACGGACGGTCCAGATCGCTCCGCTGTTTCGAGACTCGAAGTGTCTTGATTTTCTTTCCCTTGAGAATCCCGATTTCCTGATGACTGCTATCCCGATGGTAACCCTCATGTAGCTCCTATCCAATCCGATGGCTGACGGGTACCTGCTCAAGATCTGATGGTTCAGATCCATCCTTCTTGTGCACTCCTCCATAGGCTAAACTTTGCGCGCCTTCTCCCGATCCAACGGCTTACGGGATTTCTGAGTGAGATCCGACAGCTGACGGTCTCCTCCTTCTGTTCACACTCCAGAGACTAAAATCCGAGCGTCTTCTCCCGATCTAATGTCTGACGAGATTTCTGAGTGAGATCTAACGGCTGTCGATATCCTCCTTCTGTGGGCTCATATGAGCTCCTCCTGGACGTAGAAATCAACGATCCATATTTCTTCCTTCAACCAATCTAAGGGATTTTGTGCCCTCCTAAGATTACGCACTCCTTCTTCCCAAACTTGGGAGAATTTCAAAAGCCCAAAGGCCTCAACCTTTGTCTGTTTCCATCAACTCCACAACTATGAGTTCCGCTGCGCGCATAGAAACGCTAGCCCTCCTGAACTTGGGAACTTCAAACTCTCCAAAGAGTTATTCCACCTTTGCACTCCTTCCAGGCCGACTCTATGCGCGAAAGCCCTCGCCCTATAGAGCTTCTGCGCTCGAATCCTCAAGGGACTTTCAGACTACTGCGCCACTATAGGGTCTTTGCACACCCAAAGTGCTATCTCTCCTGAGCTTCTCAAATACTCAGACCCCCTAAGAGATTTTATATTTCTTCTCCCAAAGATGGATAATATGGATGCCCTCCTGTCTGTCCTTCTACTCAAGGAACTGCTTGTTGAGTCTGTCTACACCCTAACTCAAATTCCCACCTGGTAGAGTCTCTCAGAATCCTCAGGGATTCTGTTTCTTTTGAACTCACAGCAGATTTCCTTCCTCTATGCACTCCTTGCACTGGCTCAATGCCCTCCTGGAAGAGCTCTCAGAATCCTCAGTGATTCTGGTCCTCTTAAGAACTCAAAGTAGAGTTCTTCTCCAACGCAACCCATGCGTATGCTCAATGCCCACTTGGCAGAGCTCTATAGAATTCACAGCAGAATTTTGTCTGCAACTGTGTTTCTCTTACACAACCTTTCCTCCAAGGTATTCAACAACCTTGAGGTCTTCCTCCTGAGTTGTTGACTCCAGTTCCTATGCCGCAACACGTCTTTCTCTGAACCCACAGTGGTCAGAAGTGCAACCTCTGTGCACAACCCTCAGAACCCGTAGCTTTCTGTCACACCCTCCTGGTGTGAAGCCTCAAAGACATTCACCTGAAATCACACAAAATCCCTGCAAATGCCTAACATACATACATTCACAGCATATAAAATAACACACACAGACATCCATACAACATAGAATGACATGCAGGAAAAACTGCTTCTGATTATATTAACAATGGCAAATGCCTGAATTTACAAGGTGTTCTTGAGCTCTCTCTGGCTCTCCTCATCTCTACCTTGACTAACCTTTTAAAAATGAGATCTGAAAATATATTTTACCTTAGGGATCATCGAGCGCTTCCCTCCAGGTCTACCTACTCTATTCAATTACAATAAATGGTTGTCTAGTCCAGCATCTGGATCTAGATCTTCAGCCGATCTAGCATTAAAGCCGATCTTATCTACAACCTGCACAAAGGCATGAATCTATGGCTCAACAGCCTAAGAATTTAAATTACATTGAATTCAAAGCTAGATGAGGTTGTGCCTCTCTTTTAGCATGCAATTTGAATTCGCTGGTGTGGCTGGATGACGTGGATACATGCTCCTGCATCAAACTCCTCAACTACAAAATCATGAGCTCCTACTCATGTGCTTCCCCTCTCAGCTGTTGGAAATCCTCCTCGATCCCAAACAAACATTTGGAGCTTCCCATCTCCTCCATTCTCCTGCTGTTACTGCTGCTTCTACTGCGTTGTTGTTGTTGCTTCATTCCTTTTGCTTAGATTCTCCCTGCTAGTAGTCTCTGTTGATCGGATCATTAGCTCCATGATCTCCTCGATCACTTCGTCTAGCTGCTCCCATGGCTGGTCCTGTTCATGCAGTCTCCTCAGCTACAAAATTTTTTGGAACATGAGCATATCATTATGATCTCCCATGCCTCCTTCATCAGTCTCCAACTTCACCTGTTGGATGTGCATGCCCTGCACTTTCACCCTTTCCTCTAGGGATTCAATCTATTCCCACAGATCAGCAAAAAAAATGTTTTCTGCCTCTTTTTCTTCTTTTGCTGCAAACTCCCAAGTTGCAGTCTCTTCAGCTTCTTGGCTGAAAATGCTGAGCCATTCCTCAGAATGATCACCATCCTCTTCGGCTGTCAGCTTCAATGCTACAACTTCCTCAGCTTCTTGGCTGAAGTCATTGAGCCATTTCTCAGAATGCTCACTCTCCCTTTCATCCGCTTCTGCTTGTGCTTGGGCAATCTCAAACACCTGCTCCAATTCTTCTTGGACAGTCTCAGCTGACTGTTCTGCTGCTGCACCATTTGCAACACCAATTTCTGCCTCCTCCTGGGCAAATGGTAGGAATACTCCAATTCCTCCAATCATCAAAATATTATCCTGATATTCCTCCTCTGTTAGCTACATCCGCTGATCTAAATCCATCTTTGAGCTCACCTACTCTGTCAGCTCCCCTAGCTGATCAAAATTCTCCTGCTCATCCCTGCCCACCTTGCAATATGGGATGATTTTGCTGCCTTCCTGGCAGACTATGAGATCAACCAATCCCATCTTCATCAGGACTCCTTGCTGAATCGAACTCACCTTCGGGTCCATGAGACTTTCAACTAGTCCCGAATGCTCATCTCTTCCCACCTGGCAATTTGAGATGCTTCCACTACCCTCCTGGCAGTCTTCGAGATCCCGCAGTGATCTCCGTTCATTGCCCTCCTAGAAAATTAAAATTCCTTGGCTGTCCTCCTGACAGTCTGTGAGATCCCACAGTGATCTCGATTCATTGCCCTCCTGGCAATATGGGAACCTTCTACTGCCCTCCTGGTAGTGCTTCAGATATTCAGTTGAACTCATTTCAATTTCAAAATCGTTGAGACTTTCCCCAGTCTCTGGTTCACATACCTGAACCATCTTCTTATCCTGTCGCAACTTCAATTCGAGCCTCACTATTTATCTATTTATATATGCGAGCTCTTCATCTATATCTTCTTGGCTCCATAGATATTTCCTCCCAGCATACCTACGGCCTTCGGTAGCCATGTTGTTGCTTCTATTTGCCTTCTTGGAAAATCTGTTGTTGTCAGTCTGCATCCCGAGTGTTTCCAGCTTCATCCTATAGTCTCCCTGACTGTCTTCCCGATTGTTGCCTACTTGCAAACAATCCTTACAGAGTCCTCAACAACTCTGTCTTCCTTCACCTAAAATATACAAATGAATTTCCTTCTGTGATACCACTTGATGCAGGTGCGAGCCACCTACACCTACAGCTCCTCGCTCGCTCACAGGATCATTCAAAAATCCCCTTTCATTGAGCCGAAGTGGCTCCTTGGATTCCCTCATGAATCACTGTTGCAAACCCGATCCATAGGTCCTTCTTTCCCACACGACCTTTTTCACTTAACCGTGACCTCTCCTTGACTTAATATCAGGTTCCGGGGTTTTGTGTTCTCCGTCATCAAGAGTCCCTATAATCTTCAATCCCTCGATCACCAATGAGCTCCTTTCCCGGCCTTAGCCCTCCCTGGCTAGGCTCCTAGTCCATGTGACTAGTTCTCATAAGACCGCAGTCTTATGTCCTCCTATCGAAGTTTTAGACTTAAAAATCTCGATGAGCTCTTTCCGTCGCTAGCCCTCTAGGCTAAGATCATGGTCCACGTGACCTTCATCTCACAAGACCACAGCCTTGTCTTCCCGTCGGGGCTATGGGGTTTCAAATGCTACAATGCATTTTCCTACAGGATTCTCGATCATCCAAATCCCGACTCTCCGCTACAGTGACAGCTGGCCCCTCACGATGGCACTGTCCTCCTTCTCTGATGTGCTGACAGCTGGCTCCCACAATGGCTCCTTCTTCCTTTCTGTCGAGCTGACAACTGGCTCCCACTCATCGGGGTATCGCATTTCACGATTACAAAGTGCACAAACACCTTGTCACCAGGATCCCCGATATCCCGATGACTACGACGCTGATCAACAACTTCCTTTCGTGACTTTCCCCGATGGCGCCGATCACTACCATGCGTCCTTCCAGATGGACGGTCCCGATTCCTCCGGGATTTCAAGACTTTTGATGTCCCGGCTCTTTCGACCTCAGGAACCCCAATTTCCCGAAGGCCAATATCCCGACTCACTCAGGATTTATGACACCTATCTCCCCAAACAGATGGCTCAGATTTGTGTCAGGGTTTTCACTATAGATTTCCCCGATCTCTTGTCCACGGGAAAGTTGATTTCCTGATGCGCCAAAGTACCGATGAGCGCTCGATCTCCGCCACGTGTCTCCACCAACGGACGGTCCAGATCGCTCCGGTGTTTCGAGACTTGTAGTGTCTCGATTTTCTTTCCCTCAAGAATCCCGATTTCCCGATGACTGTTATCCCGATGGTAACCCTCATGTAGCTCCTGTCCAATCCGACGGCTGACAGGTACCTACTCAAGATCTGACGGTTCAGATGCATCCTTCTTGTGCGCTCCTCCAGAGGCTAAACTTTGCATGCCTTCTCCCAATCCAATGAATTACGGGATTTCTGAGTGATATCCGATGGCTGACGGTCTCCTCCTTCTGTGCACACTCCAGAGACTAAACTCCGAGCATATTCTCCCGATCCAATGACTGACGGGATTTCTGAGTGATATCTAACGATTGTCGATCTCCTCCTTCTGTGGGCTCCTCCTGAGCTCCTCCTGGATGTAGAAATCAACAGTCCATATTTCTTCCTTCGACCAATCTGATGGCTGCTGTGCCCTACTGAGCTTACGCACTCCTTCTTCCCAGACTTGGGAGAATTTCAAAAGCCCAAAGGCCTCAACCTTTGTCTGTTTCCATGAACTCCAAAACTATGAGTTCCTATGCGTGCGTAGAAATGTTGGCCCTCCTGATCTTGGGAACTTCAAACTCTCCAAAGAGTTCTTCTGCCTCTGCACTCCTTGCAGGCCGACTCTATGCGCGAAATCTCTTTCCCTCCAGAGCTTCTGTGCTCGAATCCTCAAGGGAATTTCGAACTCCTGCGCCACTATAGGGTCTTCACGCACCCAAAGTGCTATCTCTCCTAAGATTCTCAAATACTCAAACCCCCTAATGGATTTTATCTTTCTTCTCCCACAGATGGAGAATATGGATGCCCTCCTCGTTGTCCTTCTGCTCAAGCAACTGCTTGCTGAGCCTGTCTACACACTAACTCAAATGCACACCTAGCAGAGTCTCTCAGAATCCTCAGATATTCTATTTCTTTTGAACTCATAGCAGAGTTCCTTCCTCTATGCACTCCTTGCACTAGCTCAATGCCCTCCTGGCAGAGCTCTCAGAATCCTCAGTGATTCGAGTCCTCTTAAGAAGTCACAGTGGAGTTCTTCTCCAACGCAACCCGTGCATATGCTCAATGCCCACTTGGCAGAGCTCTACAGAATTCACAGTAGAATTATGTCTGCAACTATGTTTCTCTTACACAGCCTTGCCTCCAAGGTATTCAGCAACCTTGAGGTCTTCCTCCTGAGTTTTTGACTCTAGTTCCTGTACCGCAGCACGTCTTTGTCTGAACCCACATTGTTCAGAAGTGCAACCTCTGTGCACATCCCTCAGAACCCGCAGCGTTCTGTCACACCCTCCTGGTGTGAAGCCTCAAAGACCTTCACCTGAAATCACACAAACTCCCTGCAATTTCCTAACATACATACATTCACAGCATATAAAAGAACACACACAGACATCCATACAACACAGAATGACATGCAGGAAAAACTGCTTCTGATTATATTAACAATGGAAAATGCCTGAATTTACAAGGTGTTCTTGAGCTCTCTCTGGCTCTCCTCATCTCTACCTTGAATAACTTTTTAAAAATGAGATCTGAAAATCTCTTTTACCTGAGGGCTCATTGAGCGCTTCCCTCCAGGTCTACCTACTCTATTCAATTACAATAAATGGCTGTCTAGTCCAGCATATGGATCTAGATCTTTATATGATCTAGCATTAAAGCCAATCTTATCTACAACCTACACAAAGGCACGACTCTATGGCTCAACAGCCTAAGCATTTAAATTACATTGAATTCAAACTTAGATGAGGTTGTACCTCTCTTTTAGCATGTGATTTGAATTCACTAGCGTGGTTGGCTAGCTGGCTGGTTGACGTGGAGAGATGCTCCTGCATCACTTAGTGCTAGATATGATGGTTCAGATCTATTCTCCTTACGCTCTCTCTGCCTATGTGCCTAGACGTAGATTCAATGGTCTGGATCTTCTCCTCTCAGTACCGATCCAATGGCTACTATTTCTCCTTTCTGAGCACATGCTCTCTTCGAGCCTTGGAAGATTTTGAATACTTCAAAGGCTGAAGCCTTTGTTCTTTATCCTGCGAGTCCACGACCTTTAGTCTTGCCTGCGTTACTAAAAAATATGCCCCTCCTAAGCTTTGTTCACTCTGAAACCTCAAAGGGTTTCTCGATCTCTGCACTCCTTGTAGGGTCCCTGCACAGATTTGTGTTATCCATCCTGAGATTTAGAACTTGAACCTCTAAGGAACTCAGTCCTTTTCTCTCCTTTCAAAGGGGAATTTGGTTCCCTCTTGGAAACCTCCTACTCAAGCACTCCTTGCTGAATAAACAAAGTATTAAACAACTCTGTGAGTGTCTTCCCTGTAACACTTCCCTTATCTCAGAACTCAAAAGAGAGTTCTTCTCGGTGCACTCCTTGCACTCGCTCAATGCCCTCCTGGTAGAGCTTCCACAAAATCTTCAGTGATTCTATTATCTATGTGCCTTCCTCTGCACAATATTCTTTCAAGGTGTTCAGAAACCTTGAGGCTTCACCCTGGGTCAATGACTTCCTCTGGTGCGCCCTCCTAGCACAACTCTATCCAAATTCCACATAATTCATAAGTGCACTCTATGCACTGGCTTATAGAACCCGCAGTGTTCTGTCATGCAACCTCTTGCATGAAGCCACAAAGAACTAGACATGAAATCAGTAAACCCACAGATAAAAAAATCTATCTATCCCTACAAATGCACATATAACATACATATACAACATATCATCCACAAAAATACATTCATTCATGAACTCACAAACACATGAACAACAACATGCAGGAAAAACTACTATGATTGTATTAATATGAAATGCCTCTTTACAATGTGAGCTCAGACTGTAACAAATTCTTGACTCTCTCTTCTCTCCTATTCTCTCTGCTTCTTCTCTACCTCTCTACTGACTTTTCTCACTAACTTGATACAAAAGGGGGATCCTCGAGTGCTTCCCTCCATCCTCACAAACTCTCATTAATTACAATGAATTACATTGAATGGGCCATCTAATCCGAATTATATCTAGATCCCCATCAACATGTCAACCGTTAAAGGTGACACTAACTACAACATGCTCAAAGGCATGGCTTGGCTCTTCAGCCTTACAATCATTTAATTACATTTTAAAAATTTGAAAAACGAGAGGGTTGTGCCTCTCTCCTTCCATTGAATGCACGCTTGATGTGCTGGCTAGCTGGTGCTTGATGACATGGAGTGATGCTCCTGCATCATACTCCTCAGCTGAAAAAATCATGAGCTCTTGATCATGAGATTCCCAGCACCATTGCTGAAATCCACCTGGATCCCAAACAGTTCTTTGGAGCTGTCCATCCACTCCATCACTTTGTTGTTGTTTTTGCATCCTTCCTGGTGCTCTTGAAGGCTCCCTTCTACTCAGCTTCTCATTGCTGGCAGTCTCTGCTACTGAACTCGACATTAGCCTTATGATTTATTCAATTACCTCTTCCATCTACTCAACTGGATGGCTCTTTGTATGCAGTATTCTATGTTGCACTTTTGTCTTCTCAGTGGGCATATCTACCCGATATCCCCTGTCATATTTATCTCTCTTTTTGGCACTAAGTGTCCACTCTATTGTAGACTCCAGCTCTGTAGTCTCATCACTGAGCTGTTGCGCAACTTCTTCCTGTGACAGCTTGACTTTCACCTCCCATTGTGTTGGCTCAAGTCCAACTTTTTCTAGCTGCTCCTGGGGCTAGTATGCTCCTCCATCTGTCTCCAACTTGAAAGTTCACTTTTTCTCACCTGGAAATTTATAATATCCTCTGTTAATCTCATACCATTTCCCTCCTGGAAATATTAATTTCCACTCTTGTCCTCCCGAAAGTCTATGAGATCCTCCAATGATCTCATTTCATTGCCCAGCTGGCAATTGGAAAATTCATCTCTGCCCTTCTCGCAGCCCATGAGACCTGAAACTGATCTCTCTTCCTCATCGCTAAGATTATTCCCAGTCTCTGGTTCACAGATATGAACCATCTCCTCTTCATCTCTGAGGATTTCAACATACCTCAGCCATTATTTCAATGGTCTTTGCTAGCTCCTAGACAACAATTTCTTGACTAGCCACTTCACCCTCTTCCTTATGGGCCACTCATACACCCAATGTGTCCTTTCATCCTGCTGCATATTCTATGCAAGCTACTCCATTCTCACCCTTATCTCAGCAAGTTCCTTGTCAATATTTTCCTTACTCATTTGCTAGTGGTCTCCTCTTCCACCATGTCCATGGCCTTCAATAGCCATTTTCCAATTCCTATCTACCCTCCTGGAAAACTTGTTGTTGTCACTCTGCAATCGTGAGTGCTTCCAGCATTTCCTACAGCTCACCTAAATATCTATTTCTTGTTGCGTCCTGCAACAATCTCTTCAATCCTCTTTACCTGAAATATATAGAAAAAGCCCTGCTCTGATACCACTTGACTGCATATCAGAGTATTGTTTTCTTTTCCTTCTGCCTCCTTCTGCCTACAGTATATAGACATAGAATCACTTTCTTGATACCAACTGACGTAGACCACCGACCCTCTATCTGAGATCCAAATAGGATCATTCTAAATTCTCCTTGAGCCGAAGTAGCTCCTTGGGTTCCCTGCTGGAACCTCACGAATCCGATCCACAGGTCCTTCATGAAAACCCTCCCTATGAAAATTAATATCAGGCGCAAGACTTACACCTCCATGCAACCACAACCGGGCCTTAGTGCAAGCACCTCTTGCAACTCATGATTTTTTGAGTCAAATACCCTCGAGTCCTCTTTCTCCAAACATCGATACCCGAGATGCGATACGGGTATGGATCCTCCCTCGCTAGCGCCTTCCACACATAACCACTGGTTAGGCTAAGTGCTAGCACTACTCGCAACTCGCAACTTCACGAGTTGGAGTGTTGAGCCCTCATGCTCCTCCTTTGTGAATCCCCGAGCACAATAAGTCAGCGATAGGTTGACCCCTTCCAAGGTGACACGCGTATGCCACCTGTCGCCTACTTCCACCTTTTCTGTGTGCTCTATGTTTGCGCCGCCTATCAACCATGCATTCCCCACCTAATGGATGTGACGTGTGTTTGCACGAGCCCTCGATGCTTGGAATTTCATGACTTCACAGTCGAAAAGAATTTCCTTCAACCTCCGAGACCCTGATACATGATGTAGCCAGGCACCAAATCTCACGGCTCTCCTTTCTCCTCAATCAATGGTTTAGTTCGAATCATGATCTCATGACTTGGGGCTTTTTAGCACAAATAAATCCACCTCCTAGCTCACAATATCCAAATTCGAGAGGTGGATCCCAATCTCTGCCACCTGTCCTCCAAAATGGAAGGTCCTGATACTTTCAGGACTTGATGAGTCCTCTTCCTCCTGCTGTTATGAGGTTTAAACCTCGTGCACCTTTCTTGGATCTGATGGCTCATAGAAACTTGACACTTCTCCCTTGAAGTGTCTCCACCATTCGTTTTAGTTGTTCTCCTGCGTGACCTCCCAGAGGTTAAACTCCATGCACCTTCCTTTGTATCCGATGACTATCAGTCCTTGGTGCTAGATCTGACAGTTCAGATATATTCTCCTTATGCTCTCTCTACCTGTGCTCCTGGACATATATTCAATGGTCTAGATCTTCCCCTCTCAGTACCAATCCAACGGCTACTATTGCTCCTTCCTGAGCATGCGCTCTCTCCGAGCCTTAGAATATTTTGAATGCTTCAAAGGATGAAGTCTTTGTTCTTTATCCCGTGAGTCCATGACCTTTAGTCTCGCATATGTTATTGAAAACTCTGCCCCTCCTGAGATTTGTTCACTCTGAAACCTCAAAGGGTTTCTCAACCTCTGCACTCCTTGCAGGGTCCCTACACACAACTATGTTATCCATCCTGAGCTTCAGAACTTGAACCTCTAAGGAACTCAGTCCTTTTCTCTGCTTTCAAAGGGGAATTTGGTGTCATCTTGGAAACCTCCTGCTCAAGCACTCATTTATGAACAAATAGAGTATTCAAAAACTCTGTGAGTGTCTTCCCTATAACACTTCCCTTATCTCAGAACTCGAAAGAGAGTTCTTCTCGGTGCACTCCTTGCACTCGCTCAATGCCCTCCTGACAGAGCTTCCATAGAACCTTCAATGATTATGTTATCTCTATGCCTTCCTCTTCATAGTCTTCCTTCAAGGTGTTCAACAATCTTGAGGATTTTCCCTAGGTCAATGACTTCCTCTGGTGCACCCTCTTGGCACAACGCTCTCCAAATTCCGCAGAATTCAGAAGTGCACTCTATGCACTGGCTTACAAAGCCCGCAGTGTTCTATCATGCAACCTCTTGCATGAAGCCACAAAGAACCAGACGTGAAATCAGTAAACCCACAGATATAAAAATCTATCTATCCCTGCAAATGCACATCTAACATACATCTAGAACATATCATCCACATAAAGACATTCATTCATGAACTCACAAGCACATGAACAACAACATGTAGGAAAAACTGCTATGATTGTATTAATATGAAATGCCTCTTTACAATGTCAGCTTGGACTGCAACAGAGTCTCAGCTCTCTCTTCTCTCCTATTCTCCCTGCTTCTTCTCTACCTCTCTACCAACTTTTCTCACTAACTTGATACAAAAGGAGGTTCCTTGAGTGCTTCCCTCCATCCTCACCAACTCTCATTAATTACAATGAATTACATTGAATGGGCCATCTAATCCAAATTGGATCTAGATCCCCATTAACATGTCAGCCATTAAAGGCAACACTAACTACAACATGCTCAAAGGAACGGATTGGCTCTTTGGCCATACAATCATTTAATTACATTTTCAAAATTTTAAAAATGAGAGGGTTGTGCCTCTCTCCTTCCATTGAATGCGTGCTTGATGTGTTGGCTGGCTGGTGCTTGATGATGTGGAGTGATTCTCTTGCATCAGGGAACATATCGTGATCGTCGTATTTCCTAACTACAAATGCATACTAATGCATACTAAAGAAACAAACTAAGAAACAAACTTTTACCTAATGACATATTAAACCAGGTAGATCTTAACTAACTCCTAAGTGTCTAAATATCCTAACATCCACCCTTAAGAACAACTTCGGATAGGATTGAGGGATTTACAATAGTGACACAATAGGAGAAGTAAGGAGGCATTAGAGTGTGTCCCCCCTTAATGACAACTTCTTGAACTCCTAACATAGATCGAAGTTTGGAAAACTTCGCTTCTGTAAGAGACTTTGTGAAAATATCTGTAACTTGATATTTTGTAGGGAAAAAGAGCACTTCAATAACTTGATCATGAATTAGCTTTCTGATGAAGTGCATGTGTAGCTTGCTGTATTTTCTACAATGATTTTGAAATGGGTCTTTGGCGAGCTTGATGGCACTCTGATTGTCACACCAAAGGATGGTCGGATGTTGATGCTAGAATCCAAATTCTGAATGGATCTTTCAAAGCCACAGGGATTCCTGACTTGCATTTACCGTTGCTTAGTACTCTACTTCTGTTGAAGAAAGTGTAATATCCTTTTGTTTCTTACACGCCCAAGTGACAGGTCTTGAACCAAGGCTGAAAACATAACCTGCAGTAGACTTTCGATCATCAGGGTCATCGACCCAATCTGAATCAGTGAAACCAAGCAATAAAGGAGTCCCCCCTGAACTTTAATGTATCCCGAACTGAACTATACCATGAACATAGTGAAGTATCCTTTTAGCTACTTTCCAATGGATTTCATGGGGTGTTTGAATATATCAGGAAACAAGACCAACAGAAAAGGAAATATCAGGATGGGTATGAGTCAAGTATAAGAGGCTACCAACTAACTGACGGTACAGGGTGGCATCAAATTTAGGATAAGTACAGGTGGCAGAAAGCTTGACTCCAGACTANAACACACACAGACATCCATACAACACAGAATGACATGCAGGAAAAACTGCTTCTGATTATATTAACAATGGAAAATGCCTGAATTTACAAGGTGTTCTTGAGCTCTCTCTGGCTCTCCTCATCTCTACCTTGAATAACTTTTTAAAAATGAGATCTGAAAATCTCTTTTACCTGAGGGCTCATTGAGCGCTTCCCTCCAGGTCTACCTACTCTATTCAATTACAATAAATGGCTGTCTAGTCCAGCATATGGATCTAGATCTTTATATGATCTAGCATTAAAGCCAATCTTATCTACAACCTACACAAAGGCACGACTCTATGGCTCAACAGCCTAAGCATTTAAATTACATTGAATTCAAACTTAGATGAGGTTGTACCTCTCTTTTAGCATGTGATTTGAATTCACTAGCGTGGTTGGCTAGCTGGCTGGTTGACGTGGAGAGATGCTCCTGCATCACTTAGTGCTAGATATGATGGTTCAGATCTATTCTCCTTACGCTCTCTCTGCCTATGTGCCTAGACGTAGATTCAATGGTCTGGATCTTCTCCTCTCAGTACCGATCCAATGGCTACTATTTCTCCTTTCTGAGCACATGCTCTCTTCGAGCCTTGGAAGATTTTGAATACTTCAAAGGCTGAAGCCTTTGTTCTTTATCCTGCGAGTCCACGACCTTTAGTCTTGCCTGCGTTACTAAAAAATATGCCCCTCCTAAGCTTTGTTCACTCTGAAACCTCAAAGGGTTTCTCGATCTCTGCACTCCTTGTAGGGTCCCTGCACAGATTTGTGTTATCCATCCTGAGATTTAGAACTTGAACCTCTAAGGAACTCAGTCCTTTTCTCTCCTTTCAAAGGGGAATTTGGTTCCCTCTTGGAAACCTCCTACTCAAGCACTCCTTGCTGAATAAACAAAGTATTAAACAACTCTGTGAGTGTCTTCCCTGTAACACTTCCCTTATCTCAGAACTCAAAAGAGAGTTCTTCTCGGTGCACTCCTTGCACTCGCTCAATGCCCTCCTGGTAGAGCTTCCACAAAATCTTCAGTGATTCTATTATCTATGTGCCTTCCTCTGCACAATATTCTTTCAAGGTGTTCAGAAACCTTGAGGCTTCACCCTGGGTCAATGACTTCCTCTGGTGCGCCCTCCTAGCACAACTCTATCCAAATTCCACATAATTCATAAGTGCACTCTATGCACTGGCTTATAGAACCCGCAGTGTTCTGTCATGCAACCTCTTGCATGAAGCCACAAAGAACTAGACATGAAATCAGTAAACCCACAGATAAAAAAATCTATCTATCCCTACAAATGCACATATAACATACATATACAACATATCATCCACAAAAATACATTCATTCATGAACTCACAAACACATGAACAACAACATGCAGGAAAAACTACTATGATTGTATTAATATGAAATGCCTCTTTACAATGTGAGCTCAGACTGTAACAAATTCTTGACTCTCTCTTCTCTCCTATTCTCTCTACTTCTTCTCTACCTCTCTACTGACTTTTCTCACTAACTTGATACAAAAGGGGGATCCTCGAGTGCTTCCCTCCATCCTCAAAAACTCTCATTAATTACAATGAATTACATTGAATGGGCCATCTAATCCGAATTATATCTAGATCCCCATCAACATGTCAACCGTTAAAGGCGACACTAACTACAACATGCTCAAAGGCATGTCTTGGCTCTTCATCCTTACAATCATTTAATTACATTTTAAAAATTTGAAAAACGAGAGGGATGTGCCTCTCTCCTTCCATTGAATGCACGCTTGATGTGCTGGCTAGCTGGTGCTTGATGACATGGAGTGATGCTTCTGCATCATACTCCTCAGCTGCAAAAATCATGAGGTCTTGATCATGAGATTCCCAGCACCGTTGCTGAAATCCACCTGGATCCCAAACAGTTCTTTGGAGTTGTCCATCCACTCCATCACTTTGTTTTTGTTGTTGCATCCTTCCTGCTGCTCTTGAAGGCTCCCTTCTACTCAGCTTCTCACTGCTGGCAGTCTCTGCTACTGAAATCGACATTAGCCTTATGATTTCTTCAATTACCTTTTCCTTCTACTCAACTGGCTGGCTCTTTGTATGCAGTCTTCTATGTTGCACTTTTGTCTTCTCAGTGGGCATATCTACCCGATATCCCCTGTCATATTTATCTCTCTTTGTGGCACTAAGTGTCCACTCTATTGTAGACTCCAGCTCTGTAGTCTCATCAATGAGCTGTTGCGCAACTTCTTCCTATGACAGCTTGACTTTCACCTCCCATTGTGTTGGCTCAAGTCCAACTTTTTCTAGCTTCTCCTGGGGCTAGTATGCTCCTCCATCTGTCTCCAACTTGAAAGTTCACTTTTTCTCACCTGGAAGTTTATAATATCCTCTGCTAATCTCATACCATTTCCCTCCTGGAAATATGAATTTCCACTCTTGTCCTCACGAAAGTCTATGAGATCCTCCAATGATCTCATTTCATTGCCCAGCTAGAAATTGGAAAATTCATCTCTGCCCTTCTCGCAGCCCATGAGACCTGAAACTGATCTCTCTTCCTCATCGCTAAGATTCTTCCCAGTCTCTGGTTCACAGATATGAACCATCTCCTCTTCATCTCTAAGGATTTCAACATACCTCAGCCATTATTTCAATAGTCTTTGCTAGCTCCTAGACAACAATTTCTTGACTAGCCACTTCACCCTCTTCCTTATGGGCCACTCATACACCCAATGTGTCCTTGCATCCTGCTGCATATTCTATGCAAGGTAATCCATTCTCACCCTTATCTCAGCAAGTTCCTTGTCAATATTTTCTTTACTCATTTGCTAGTGGTCTCCTCTTCCACCACGTCCATGGCCTTCAATAGCCATTTTCCTATTCCTATCTGCCCTCCTGGAAAACTTGTTGTTGTCACTCTGCAATCGTGAGTGCTTCCAGCATTTCCTACAGCTCACCTAACTATCTATTTCTTGCTGCATCCTACAACAATCTCTTCAATCCTCTTTACCTGAAATATATATAAAAATCCCTGCTCTGATACCACTTGACTGCATATCAGAGTATTGTTTTCTTTTCCTTTTGCCTCCTTCTGCCTGCAGTATACAGACATAGAATCACTTCTTTGATACCAACTGACGTAGACCACCGACCCTCTATCCGAGATCCAAATAGGATCATTCTAAATTCTCCTTGAGCTGAAGTAGCTCCTTGGGTTCCCTGCTGGAACCTCACAAATCCGATCCACAGGTCCTTCATGAAAACCCGCCCTACGCAAATTCATACCAGGCGCAAGACTTACACCTCCATGCTACCACAACCAGGCCTTAGTGCAAGTACCTCTTGCAACTCGCGAGTTTGTGAGTTGAATACCCTCGAGTCCTCTTTCTCCAACCATCGATACCCGAGATGCGATACGGGTATGGATCCTCCCTCGCTAGCGCCTTCCACACATAACCACTGGTTAGGCTAAGTGCTAGCACTACTCGCAACTCTCAACTTCACGAGTTGGAGTGTTGAGCCCTCATGCTCCTCCTTTGTGAATCCTCGAGCACAATAAGTCAGCGATGGGTTGACCCCTTCCAAGGTGACACGCGTATGCCACCTGTCACCTACTTCCACCTTTTCTGTGTGCTCTATGTTTGCGCCGCCTATCAACCATGCATTCCCCACCTAATGGATGTGACGCATGTTTGCACGAGCCCTCGACGCTTGGAATTTCATGACTTCACAGTCGAAAAGAATTTCCTTCAACCTCCGAGACCCCGATACATGATGTAGCAAGGCACCAAATCTCATGGCTCTCCTTTCTCCTCAATCAACGGTTTAGTTCGAATCATCATCTCACGACTTGGGGCTTTGTAGCACAAAGAAATCCACCTCCTAGCTCACGATATCCAAATTTGAGAGGTGGATCCCAATCTCTGCCACCTATCCTCCAAAATGGAAGGTCCTGATACTTTCAGGACTTGATGAGTCCTCTTCCTCCTGCTATTATGAGGTTTAAACCTCGTGCACCTTTCCTGGATCTGATGGCTCATGGAAACTTGACACTTCTCCCTTGAAGTGTCTCCACCATTCGTTTCAATTGTTCTCCTGCGTGACCTTCCAGAGGTTAAACTCCATGCACCTTCCTTTGTATCCGATGACGATCAGTCCTTGGTGCTAGATCTGACAGTTCAGATATATTCTCCTTATGCTCTCTCCACCTGTGCTCCTGGACATATATTCAATGGTCTAGATCTTCCCCTTTCAGTACCAATCCAATGGATACTATTTCTCCTTCCTGAGCATGTGCTCTCTCCGAGCCTTGGAATATTTTGAACGCTTCAAAGGATGAAGCCTTTGTTCTTTATCCCGTGAGTCCATGACCTTTAGTCTCTCCTATGTTACTGAAAACTCTGCCCCTCCTGAGATTTGTTCACTCTGAAACCTCAAAGGGTTTCTCAACCTTTGCACTCCTTGTAGGGTCCCTACACACAACTATGTTATCCATCCTGAGCTTCATAACTTGAACCTCTAAGAAACTCTGTCCTTTTCTCTGCTTTCAAAGGGGAATTTGGTGTCATCTTGGAAACCTCCTGCTCAAGCACTCATTTCTGAACAAATAGAGTATTCAACAACTCTGTGAGTGTCTTCCCTATAACACTTCCCTTATCTCAGAACTCGAAAGAGAGTTCTTCTCGGTGCACTCCTTGCACTCGCTCAATGCCCTCCTGACAGAGCTTCCATAGAACCTTCAATGATTATGTTATCTCTATGCCTTCCTCTTCATAGTCTTCCTTCAAGGTGTTCAACAATCTTGAGGATTTTCCCTAGGTCAATGACTTCCTCTGGTGCACCCTCTTGGCACAACGCTCTCCAAATTCCGCAGAATTCAGAAGTGCACTCTATGCACTGGCTTACAAAGCCCGCAGTGTTCTATCATGCAACCTCTTGCATGAAGCCACAAAGAACCAGACGTGAAATCAGTAAACCCACAGATATAAAAATCTATCTATCCCTGCAAATGCACATCTAACATACATCTAGAACATATCATCCACATAAAGACATTCATTCATGAACTCACAAGCACATGAACAACAACATGTAGGAAAAACTGCTATGATTGTATTAATATGAAATGCCTCTTTACAATGTCAGCTTGGACTGCAACAGAGTCTCAGCTCTCTCTTCTCTCCTATTCTCCCTGCTTCTTCTCTACCTCTCTACCAACTTTTCTCACTAACTTGATACAAAAGGAGGTTCCTTGAGTGCTTCCCTCCATCCTCACCAACTCTCATTAATTACAATGAATTACATTGAATGGGCCATCTAATCCAAATTGGATCTAGATCCCCATTAACATGTCAGCCATTAAAGGCAACACTAACTACAACATGCTCAAAGGAACGGATTGGCTCTTTGGCCATACAATCATTTAATTACATTTTCAAAATTTTAAAAATGAGAGGGTTGTGCCTCTCTCCTTCCATTGAATGCGTGCTTGATGTGTTGGCTGGCTGGTGCTTGATGATGTGGAGTGATTCTCTTGCATCAGGGAACATATCGTGATCGTCGTATTTCCTAACTACAAATGCATACTAATGCATACTAAAGAAACAAACTAAGAAACAAACTTTTACCTAATGACATATTAAACCAGGTAGATCTTAACTAACTCCTAAGTGTCTAAATATCCTAACATCCACCCTTAAGAACAACTTCGGATAGGATTGAGGGATTTACAATAGTGACACAATAGGAGAAGTAAGGAGGCATTAGAGTGTGTCCCCCCTTAATGACAACTTCTTGAACTCCTAACATAGATCGAAGTTTGGAAAACTTCGCTTCTGTAAGAGACTTTGTGAAAATATCTGTAACTTGATATTTTGTAGGGAAAAAGAGCACTTCAATAACTTGATCATGAATTAGCTTTCTGATGAAGTGCATGTGTAGCTTGCTGTATTTTCTACAATGATTTTGAAATGGGTCTTTGGCGAGCTTGATGGCACTCTGATTGTCACACCAAAGGATGGTCGGATGTTGATGCTAGAATCCAAATTCTGAATGGATCTTTCAAAGCCACAGGGATTCCTGACTTGCATTTACCGTTGCTTAGTACTCTACTTCTGTTGAAGAAAGTGTAATATCCTTTTGTTTCTTACACGCCCAAGTGACAGGTCTTGAACCAAGGCTGAAAACATAACCTGCAGTAGACTTTCGATCATCAGGGTCATCGACCCAATCTGAATCAGTGAAACCAAGCAATAAAGGAGTCCCCCCTGAACTTTAATGTATCCCGAACTGAACTATACCATGAACATAGTGAAGTATCCTTTTAGCTACTTTCCAATGGATTTCATGGGGTGTTTGAATATATCAGGAAACAAGACCAACAGAAAAGGAAATATCAGGATGGGTATGAGTCAAGTATAAGAGGCTACCAACTAACTGACGGTACAGGGTGGCATCAAATTTAGGATAAGTACAGGTGGCAGAAAGCTTGACTCCAGACTAGAAGGGAGAAGGGGTTGGTTTACAATCATCCATGTGAAAGTGACGGAGAAGGTCACAAGAATACTGATATTGGGAAAGAAAAACTCCTTCATTGGATTGAAAAACTTGGAGGCCAAGGATATAGTGCAAAAAGCCTAAGTCTATCATTTCAAATATCTTCTTAAGGTTGGTTTTCACATGGTTTAAAATTTTTGAGTCACTACCAGTAAGGATAAGGTCATCAACATAAAGAACAAGGACTATGATATGGATTCCTAATTTTTTGGTATAGACATTAGGATCAGAATGACATCTAGAAAATCCAGTGGAAATAAGAAAGGTGTCCATTTTGGCATACCAAGGTTGGGGAGCTTGCTTGAGACCATAAAGAGATTTCTTAAGGTGAAAAGCAATGCTAGAGTCATTTTGGACATAGCCAGGAGGTTGTTCCATGTANAACTCTGTGAGTGTCTTCCCTATAACACTTCCCTTATCTCAGAACTCGAAAGAGAGTTCTTCTCGGTGCACTCCTTGCACTCGCTCAATGCCCTCCTGACAGAGCTTCCATAGAACCTTCAATGATTATGTTATCTCTATGCCTTCCTCTTCATAGTCTTCCTTCAAGGTGTTCAACAATCTTGAGGATTTTCCCTAGGTCAATGACTTCCTCTGGTGCACCCTCTTGGCACAACGCTCTCCAAATTCCGCAGAATTCAGAAGTGCACTCTATGCACTGGCTTACAAAGCCCGCAGTGTTCTATCATGCAACCTCTTGCATGAAGCCACAAAGAACCAGACGTGAAATCAGTAAACCCACAGATATAAAAATCTATCTATCCCTGCAAATGCACATCTAACATACATCTAGAACATATCATCCACATAAAGACATTCATTCATGAACTCACAAGCACATGAACAACAACATGTAGGAAAAACTGCTATGATTGTATTAATATGAAATGCCTCTTTACAATGTCAGCTTGGACTGCAACAGAGTCTCAGCTCTCTCTTCTCTCCTATTCTCCCTGCTTCTTCTCTACCTCTCTACCAACTTTTCTCACTAACTTGATACAAAAGGAGGTTCCTTGAGTGCTTCCCTCCATCCTCACCAACTCTCATTAATTACAATGAATTACATTGAATGGGCCATCTAATCCAAATTGGATCTAGATCCCCATTAACATGTCAGCCATTAAAGGCAACACTAACTACAACATGCTCAAAGGAACGGATTGGCTCTTTGGCCATACAATCATTTAATTACATTTTCAAAATTTTAAAAATGAGAGGGTTGTGCCTCTCTCCTTCCATTGAATGCGTGCTTGATGTGTTGGCTGGCTGGTGCTTGATGATGTGGAGTGATTCTCTTGCATCAGGGAACATATCGTGATCGTCGTATTTCCTAACTACAAATGCATACTAATGCATACTAAAGAAACAAACTAAGAAACAAACTTTTACCTAATGACATATTAAACCAGGTAGATCTTAACTAACTCCTAAGTGTCTAAATATCCTAACATCCACCCTTAAGAACAACTTCGGATAGGATTGAGGGATTTACAATAGTGACACAATAGGAGAAGTAAGGAGGCATTAGAGTGTGTCCCCCCTTAATGACAACTTCTTGAACTCCTAACATAGATCGAAGTTTGGAAAACTTCGCTTCTGTAAGAGACTTTGTGAAAATATCTGTAACTTGATATTTTGTAGGGAAAAAGAGCACTTCAATAACTTGATCATGAATTAGCTTTCTGATGAAGTGCATGTGTAGCTTGCTGTATTTTCTACAATGATTTTGAAATGGGTCTTTGGCGAGCTTGATGGCACTCTGATTGTCACACCAAAGGATGGTCGGATGTTGATGCTAGAATCCAAATTCTGAATGGATCTTTCAAAGCCACAGGGATTCCTGACTTGCATTTACCGTTGCTTAGTACTCTACTTCTGTTGAAGAAAGTGTAATATCCTTTTGTTTCTTACACGCCCAAGTGACAGGTCTTGAACCAAGGCTGAAAACATAACCTGCAGTAGACTTTCGATCATCAGGGTCATCGACCCAATCTGAATCAGTGAAACCAAGCAATAAAGGAGTCCCCCCTGAACTTTAATGTATCCCGAACTGAACTATACCATGAACATAGTGAAGTATCCTTTTAGCTACTTTCCAATGGATTTCATGGGGTGTTTGAATATATCAGGAAACAAGACCAACAGAAAAGGAAATATCAGGATGGGTATGAGTCAAGTATAAGAGGCTACCAACTAACTGACGGTACAGGGTGGCATCAAATTTAGGATAAGTACAGGTGGCAGAAAGCTTGACTCCAGACTATAAGGGAGAAGGGGTTGGTTTACAATCATCCATGTGAAAGTGACGAAGAAGGTCACAAGCATACTGATATTGGGAAAGAAAAACTCCTTCATTGGATTGAAAAACTTGGAGGCCAAGGATATAGTGCAAAAAGCCTAAGTCTGTCATTTCAAATATCTTCTTAAGGTTGGTTTTCACATGGTTTAAAATTTTTGAGTCACTACCAGTAAGGATAAGGTCATCAACATAAAGAACAAGGATTATGATATGGATTCCTAATTTTTTGGTATAGACATTAGGATCAGAATGACATCTAGAGAATCCAGTGGCAATAAGAAAGGTGTCCATTTTGGCATACCAAGGTTGGGGAGCTTGCTTGAGACCATAAAGAGATTTCTTAAGGTGAAAAGCAATGCTAGAGTCATTTTGGACATAGCCAGGCGGTTGTTCCATGTATATTTATTCTTGCAAATCTCCATGCAAGAAGGAAAATTTAACATCCATCTGATGGACCTCCCATTTATGTGAGGTAGAAAGGGCAAGAACAAGGTGGATGGAATTCATTTTGTCTACAGGGGCAAAGGTTTCATGATAGTCAATTCCTTCAACTTGGGAAAATCCTTTGGCAACTAAATGATCCTTGTGTCTTTCAACACTTCCATCTGATGCATACTTAGTTTTGTAGACCCATTTA
>JZKD02S0162690.1:0-13391 GCA_000966675.3 Picea glauca
ATATACTGATGCAGATTGGGCAGGAAGCGTTGCAGACAGAAAAATCACTTCCAGATGTTGTTTCAGTTTGGGATCAGCCATGATCTCATGGCAGAGTAGGAAGCAATCCAGTATTGCTCTCAGCACAGCAGAAGTAGAGTACATTGCCGCATGTTCTGCTAGCTATGAAGCTATATGGCTTCGAAATTTGTTGTCTGGCCTATTTGACTTGGAGATGAGAGAAACCGTGATTCTATGTGACAACCAGAGCTGCATAAAGATGACATAGAATCCCGTATTCCACGACAGGTCAAATCACATAGAGATCCGCTATCATTTCATCTACTACATGGTACTGAGAGGAGCCTTGAAGCTCCAGTACATTAGCACAGATGAACAGGTTGCTGACGTGTTGACCAAACGTCTATCTCATGTAAAGTTTGAACACTTTTGAGATAAGCTTGGTATAGTCCGAAAGGACCCTCCCTGAAAGGGGGAGTATATATATTTATTCCTTGCTTCTGACCTCGCTGTTAGATGTAAAGCAAGATGAGTCATTGCTTCTGACCTCACTGTTAGACGTAAAGCATCACACTGTGTGTTCCTTGCTTTTGACCTGGCTGTTAGACGTAAAGCATGACGTTGTGTGTTCCTTGCTTTTGACCTCGCTGTTAGACGTAAAGCAAGATGAGTCATTGCTTCTGACCTCGCTGTTAGATGTAAAGCATGACGTTGTGTGATTCCTTGCTTCTGACCTAGTTGTTAGACGTAAAGCAAGATGATTCTTCTCTTCTGACGTCATTGTTAGACGTAAAGCGAGATGTTGATGTGTTCCTTGCTTCTGACCTAGTTGTTAGACATAAAGCAAGACGATTCCTTGCTTATGACCTCATTGTTAGACGTAAAGCGAGATGTTGATGTGTTCCTTGCTTCTGACCTCGTTGTTAGACGTAAAGCAAGATGATTCCTCGCTTTTGACCTAGCTATTAGACGTAAAGTGGGATGTTGATGTGTTCCTTGCTTCTGACCTCATTGTTAGACGTAAAGCAAAATGTGTTCCTTGCTTTTGACCTAGTTGTTAGATGTAAAGCAAGATGATTCCTTACTTTTGACCTCGTTGTTAGATGTAAAGCAAGATGTGACTGACACTGAGCTACCAGCTTAACCGATGTGACATTGAGCCAGTGTAGTATTGTAATGTGCCAGCCTAGTGTTGTGATGAGGTATTATTTTTACTGATACATTTTGATGCAAATGATGATGGCATTCTTTCGAGAATGATGATGTTGCCTCTAAAGAAAACTTTTGATGACTCGTAAATATGCTAGCCAATGTTTCAAGATGATATTGACAATACTGTCCTCCTGATGCCACTGATGATGCAAACCTCTCTCGCCTGATGTTGTTGAAGAAGGCCCTTCTTGTTAAGGGGGAGTGTTGAAATAATGTAACTGCGAAGAGTATTCTTATTATTATTGTTATTTTATTATTAGGATTAATCCCCATTGTGGATTAATCATGTCGGTAATTGTATTAGGACCAAATCCCCTTTTGCTGATTGGTCATCGAACAATTGTAATAGGCAAAATAAGAAGTTGGCCCCAACAGTTATTATTGAGACCCAGAATTAAATTAAAGGTGGGTTTACCCACCTAGAGTGAGAGGTCGGCCCTGCCAGTGAAACCCTTTCACACATGCCAATATTGTATATATAGGGAGGCTAGCGCCTCACTTTAACACAACAACTCACTTGCTCATTTTCTTATGAGGCAAGCTGCAATTACCAGTTGGAGAGAGGAGAATAAGAGTGGCGCATATTTTGGGGAGGACTATCTGTATTGGTTTGAGTTATCTCTTGAACATTGTATTGGAAATTTATGATAAGGAAGTTTTTGCTGGGTTTTCTTCCCCTAGAGGGTTTCCTAAGATAAATGTTGTGTCTCTTGTGAATGTGTATTTCTCAATGATATTGTTCTTATGATGCTCTTATCTATTGAAATGAAAAGAACTATAATAATGGCATAAACATTAACAGCGCAACCTCGTGAATGAATCTGGTGTGAGAAGAGCCTCCTGATCTTACCAATTATACAAAGAATTTCTCCACTCCCTGACTCAGACACATATGTTGATTTAATTTCCTTAGAGAAGTTTACTCACAAAATCCTATTCCAAGGCACTAAATCCTAGGCTAGTTTGTGCACCCTAGAAAATAAAATCGTTACTAATAAATTTTAAATTATAGCGTTGATTTTAATGGCCGTGATTACTCAAAAAGGTATGGTAGTGAAACTCATGGTGTTACGACTCTACAAGAAAAGTAAATATGAAAACTATGCAAAGTCCTAACTTAACTTTGAATGAATGATATGCTTCTAAAAACGATGCAATTTTCAAATTCAACTTTGCAATTTAGAAGTAAAAATGCAATATTTCACTGTATGCACTAAGCTAATGATAAAAACTCAAAAGACAAAAATGCCAAGCAATGAAAAATGCCTATTTTTTGTATTTTCAATATATTGAAATTGAAAATGCATGGACTTTAAAGTAACTTGATATATATCCCTACTGTGTATAAAAAAGAGATAACTCAAGAAGGATATCAAGCAACAAAACACCCAACCCAATGTACAAGGACAATAAAAATGAAAAGATGAAGAGAAAGACTTCACCTATAAATTCAACCAAAAGAGGGTTTCCTATCATCCCACAAGCACTCAACAGGTACTACATAGACCCAAGAAGGCTCAGCAAGCATCAAATTCCACCCAGCAAACACCAGACCAAGCAAACAGGAAAGGAAAAAGGGTGTACGCGACTGTTTGGGCAAACAGAGCGTATATATGCAGCTTGCAGTGAGACAGCCTGCATGTATACGTGACTGTCAAGGAAAAAGGCACACATATGCTTTGAAACAAGGCCAGGCAAGGGAGAAAAGTTGAAAACTCAGACCCAGAGTGAACAGGAGTTGTCAAGCAATGATATGACAAGAACCACAATAGAAATAAGAGAAATCTAAGGAGAAAAGTACTTCAAACCCTAAGAAAGAAGATTCATCCCTAGTATGGTCGCCAATTTGTTACGAGGAAAATCTCTCTATGGCTAGGGTGAACCGCAATAGACAGAAATGACTGCAAAAATAAACTATATTCCAACAATATGCTATATAAACCAATGTGCAAGGGAGATAAGAAAGAGGCCTACCTTGTTCGGATGTTCGATGATGTCCATCATTGAGCACTTCGACCCAAAGCTATATAACTGCAACAAGTTCTCAACAAACAAGCAAAAACAAGCATATGGTGGCAATATAAAAGGTTAGAACATTAGATAGCATAATCCATCAATATACATGACAAATACGCACATGGATAATAATTCATATATTTACAAGACATCAATTGGACGGGAAGAGAGTATTTCTATTAATAAATGATTAGCAAAAGTGAAAATATTACAGACTTTCATGTCGGCACGGTTCAGAACCGAGAAACTAAGTTCCTTCCAGTTGGGCCTCCACCACTTCAATCCTCCACCAAAGGCAAGCTCATATAAGGGAGATAATGAGGTTCTTCGTCAAATAAGGGAAGAGATCGGGGGCTGAACATTGTGTTTAGACTTAAAGGAAAAAGGGATGTAGACTCAATATGAAGTAAATAATTTCTCCAGAATAACTTTGCTCTCAAAGTTGAATTCTTTCTCCTTTTCCACAGCTCGGAATTGGCTTCTTTATAGCCTTCAAAATGCAACTGAAGCGCCGAGTCGGAACGTTTCTAGTATATGGAAGGCCAAGGATCATAGATTTTCCTGTCATGACATGGAAACCCGACATTTAATTTTGATTTTATGGCACAAATGCCGATGTACGCGGGTTGTAGTGGAGCAACCTGCGTATACGCTTGTTGTATAAGGTGCAAGATGCGTACAAGTGGAAAAATTTATATTTTTGTCTATGGATTTTAGTAACAGGGAAGACAAGTCTGCATAGGGAAATGGAATAAGGCCCTCTCTACAAGATTGCATAGGGTGAGGAAAATCTTGCTCTAACACATGGACTTGAATTTGATTTGGCTTTATAATTTGGAGGGGTGTGGAAGGAATTGAGGGTTCAAACCCTCCCCCTTCCACTTATTTGTATAACAAAATTTAAAATCAACTCTAGTACTATACACCGTGAATATTAGAAATAGTCAGGCCAACAACCAAATTCATCCAACCTATGAAACTATAATCGTATCTTAATCCCACTTGCAACCATGCTAATAAACCTAGACCAACAATCAATGGAGCTCAAAACCAACTGAAAATTAACAATGCAATCTAGCCATAATCGAAACTGAAACAATGAATGGATTTCTTGGTGTACCTACCTGTTGAAGGGGGAGGCCATATGCTCTGTAATTATTCCACTCTCTAAACCCTTAAACCATTGTTTGAACTAGAGACCCAAACCCCCTTTCTCACCAACTAACTCATGAAAACATGAGTTTTGGAGTATGAGGTTAGGCTTTAGTATTTTCTCCCTTTTTTCTAACTTTTGCAATTTTACTTTTACATGAAGACATGTGTGGCATGCCCTTAATTTTCCTTTTTTATATATATTTTTATTTTTTATTTTCCTTGAAAATTATGCAAGTCAATTAGGTTGACTTTTTCACAGGAAATTAATTAGAAGAGACCAAGAACGGATCTAGACAAGATGGAGTCAGAATGAGACATAGAGCATGCCATTGGAAAGGTCTCAATGAGACCGTTGTGACTACAGAACCGAAGATATGATCCCTCATCAAATAGGCCTTCAATAGTTTCAAGGAAAATCTATCACTAAACATTGATTTGTCAGTGGGTTCCATAAGGTACTCAAACTTGTGAAGGTTACCACGTCATCATACGATATCCATTTTAGGAAAAGAAGGTATCATTAGAAAGGTCTCAACGAGTAATTCAACAACATGAACTTACAAACCTGACATGAGGCTTCTATGGGTTTTTCAGACTAATTCAAAACCATGGCATGCAAGCTACCTAGACGATGCCCTCTTAACCAGTACTAAGATTTTTCATAACTCTAACTAGGTCATCTGACTCCAAAATGAGGTGAATAATGTATCGGAGTCAACTAAAATATTGATTCTCCAATTTCCTGATTTAGTGCCTATCAACAACATTTTTTAAACCCTAAACCCCGGCCACCAAATTGTTTCCCTGAAACTAGCCTTGAACTTGCAAGGGGTAGCTCTCAACAATTGAGGCTCAAAACTTGGCATATGATGTACCAATGGAAATTTATCAAACTTCCCTAGATCACTTATTGGTTAAATTTTCTCTCTATCTCGAATTCAAAATAGAATCTTATCAATATATCATATTGTTGGAATTTGGCCATCTAGGAGGTGTGCAACTTGCACCCTATGTAGACTTGGTTGTATGAACTTGAAACTGGGAAAATTTGAGCTCATTGGAAATATTATCCCAATCCCCATAACATACTACAACTAAATTTTCTAGAAAGTAAAAAAAAACATTTTATTTTCTATAAAATATCTTGCCCACATGTAACCTTCCTCGTGACTAGTAAAAGGGGTCAACATTGAAATTTTTGCAAACTAAGTCTACATCTCATGAAATCTGAATTTATTAACCTTGACATAGGGTTTGGCGCTATGGAAGGGTTTTAGATCTTGTAAATAATCTTAATATGGCCTCCTCTAAGGCCAAAATATGGTGATCTTGGAACAATTCAAACAAGAACATATTGAACCTAATTGTGTGTCGACAAAATATTGTTTGGCACATGAAGGTGTCTTATGGGTGACAGTAGGCTAGGAATACTGTAACTTTAAAATCGACTTATCCCTACAAACCCCAACTTGATGAATGTGGCACTAACCAAACTGAAACTTGAACATTGTAATGGTTTTGGATTGAAGCCAAATGACTAAACACTAACGACTAATACTCTTCTCTAAGTCCATGACAAGTCATTATATACTAGAATAATCAATGAATCTAACCCTTTGATACTCTTAAATAGGGAAATATTCATAATGACGATGACTCCTACCATCTTTTTTTATTGGAACTACAGTTTTAAATCAACCCTCCTACTGACTTGGTAAGATTTGTAATGAAAAATATCATGTTGAGCCCAAAGAAAATTTTTGGGTCAATAGTACCATTGTTCCTTTAGGTACAAAGCATAAAATCTTGCAGGTGGCATATGCATCTCATGAGAATATTCAACAACATTTTCACTCAAAGATGTTAATTTTATCAGTTATTCAACCTTGTATGTAGTCTCTTCTAATTATTTGGCCACCTAGCCTTTGACTTGTTATTCTCATCCATGATTGACTCTAAATTATGTGCATATTTAGAATTTCAAGAAGAAAAAATTCCATCCAAATGTTTGATTACCTACGGATGTTCCCATACATATATGACTCGTTTTGCTTGTGCTCCAACTTTGTATCTCCACTTAGTTGCTTGTCCTTTGGAAATTCATAATTGGCTCCTTAAGTATTCAAATTCAATAGTTGTGGTAGGCTTCTAAGCCTTCTTATTCAACCTGCCTAAACCCAATCTCTTCATTCTTATTGGTTGACATAGATAATTTTAGGGGTGAAATTTATCCCATGGGTGAAATTAGGGGGTTTTTAATTTTAGGTGGGTGAATTATTTGCAAAGAGGGGTTTGACTATACATAGCCCAGTATTTATTTAAAAAAAAACTATATTTAAAACCCTTATCCCATGGGAATTTGTGAAGGGAGAGCAACGAAAACCATTTTGCCTCCTAAAACTCGAACCAACTCCTCCCTTTCGCCATGATTTTATGGGAATGACAGTCACTTGGAGGTATTTCTCCCTGTGGAAATATATCCTTGTTTTTCTGGAATATATTTCACCCAGATTTGTTTGGTGGATGATTTTTTTGTTAGCTATTTAGCCCACGTTTCATAGAATTGAGGGTTATATGGAATGGTTTTGTCCCTACTTAAGGATGAGGCAATGAAAAGAATCTAACCTTTAACCTAATCAACGCGTTCATTTTGAGAAAATAAGTTGAAGGAGAACTTGAATTTATCTATTTAATATGTCATGTTAGCAAGTTTTCCAATGGGTTTGGGCACGGGTTCTCAGGGTGACCACTTGAACAACTCAATCAAAACAATGAAGCTATGATATATACCCTCCCAAATGTATTTAAGAACAATAACAAGGTACAAGCCAGGCTTGCTCCGGAAAATTCCAAGGAGGTCCAGCCCTGGGGAAGTCTTTTCATGGCCCCAATTCTTCCTTTTGGATAATGTGGAGCTGACCCTCAACCGATGCAGGAGTTTCATTTCCTGAATTTATATCATGCACTCAAGGTGATAGTCGATGGATTTTTAAGCTAGTATGTTTATGTTTTTATATATTCTTGTATGTCCATGAAATGCATGGATTTGGATGCAAAGATATAGTTATGGGTTGCATGTAATCATTGGCTTTTTATTTTAATCTATTATTTTTTTCTAATTACATTGTTATTATGATTTTGTTATTATAGTTCCCCATAGGGATTGACTCAGATAGGTTTACAAAAGTAATTGAGTTGCATGAAGTCACGAAGCACATCAAAGTACTAGAAGAAACATTTGTTGGTAGAAAGGTGAGTTTTCCAATATATGTTATTATAAGTTTTGGAAGATCCATTAGCTAAACATTGATCAGGAAGTTCTAAAAGATAATTGATAGATAAACTTTGTTGCTAACTACTATATTGTTTCAAAGAGTACTCAGTACAAGATATGTATATGTCTTAGACTATTCCAACTTAGTAGATATTTTTGTTGAGCAATCATACCTGCATGGTTAGAATTTCATAGCCAAACTTCTCAATAGTAGTAAAGTAATTGGTAGTACCACATTTTGCTTTGTTAATCATTGTAGTCTCTACTCTTAGTTTTCCAATCCACTATTGAGACAAAACCATTTTAGTAATAGATGTATTTCTACTATGTTGATTGCTTGCTTGCATTGTTATTTTAGTAATACCTAGTACACGTGGACATCTACCAATGTTGTGCAGCTTGTTCATGTTCATGAGCATAATAAGAAAGCATCTAATGGATGTTGAAGGGACAATATTCTCAATTGAAGAGATTTTAAAGGATGCATGCTTGCATTTTTTACATTGTGTCTTCAGTGTTATGGCTTTCTACAAGCTCTTCATATTCTTCTCTTTATAATTCAAGATCTCTGAATTTCTCCGATGGTTTTGATAGACTTGAAGATTTGAATCCTTAAGGTTCATTAGACAATATACGTCAGAATGATGCATACAAAGAATTGATTCATCCAAAAACATGTATTATTTATGATACTTAAGTGCCTAATAATATGTCTGGAATCAAAGTTGATCTAATTAGGCTCTAAAGCAATAGTCTAAGAATCCAAGGGATTCTCTATAATAATCTTGATGTTCATCTAGGAATTGTAGCTACGCCTTATGTTCGCGTACTTGTGCTTGTTTATGGAAACCTTGAAAATTCGTCCTTTCATTATTACAATAATCTTGGGTTCTGGTTTAAGATAAGAATTAATCTCGTGGAACCTATTTTAGGACTTTTAGTCTATGATTACTCAAATTGCAGCTCTGGTAATATTGAAGAAATGGACATTTTTGTTGCAAATAAACCCATCAACATTAGGTTCACAAATGCAGTATATCCAATAACAATGACAACAATGTGCATTTCATTTCATTTGAATGTAATTGTGAGTGTAAGCAATGAATCTTATTCCAATTTATTTACTACTTATAGTGAAGGGAATTTCTCTCTGGTTGTTGAGCCTCTGGTTCCTGCTCCCACACTGTTCACCGAACCAATTCAAGTTTCTATTTTTTCTCCTCCACACCATTAAAGAAAGTTTGAAATAGAATCCCTCATGTAGTTGTATAAATTACTAAGAAACAAAAAACTCCTTAAGAGCTACACTTGTCAATTTTCACATGCAAATCTATGTGACTAGTTTTCAAATTTGAAAATTGTTTCCTAGTGAGCTAACACTAAACCATAGTTGTTATCACTGAAAAAATTTACACTGAAAATTATTGACTGAAAATATATGCAACAGAAACAACAAGATTAGAGATGAATTATCAAAAACATGAGACACACAAAAAAAATTATGTAACCTTGTCAAACTCAGAAATCCTGAGGGAAAAACCATCCCTCCTAGCCAATACAATTTCACCAAAAATTGAGGACAACCTTGTCCTCCAATAACAGAAAAAATTAGCAAAATTCTTGGGACAGCTCCCAACTTACAAATTTGTTGTAGACCACATGTACGACCTGTTGATTTCATATGTACTATTGTTGATGTCAGCCTGTACAAAATTGCTCCTACTCAAAAACCTTGTACCAATGTACGCAATTCACCCTTCTGCAACCCGTGTACATATGCGATTGTGCCCATTACAATCTATGTATATGTGATTCACCTTACTATAACACGCGTACATACGTGACTGAACCCACTGCAACCTGCGTACATGTACGAACAACTTGTTCCTTCGCTCATGTGTCCTTCCTCACTTCCCACATGTGATCCATAAACCCTAGGCTAGATTGCCTAGGTGCATAAATCTCCTTGCTACAATTGTCATGCTCCCTAGCACAAGTGTTTACTCACTTAAGCTAACTCCATGATGCCACAATGATAAAATGTCACAATGACTTCTCTCCTTTATATACAAGTGTAATGAGTGAGTTTAGGAGCCCTTCCTAAACTCAACAATTAATTAGAATATTGTATTCCTTTTTGTGGGTGTGGCACCCCCACACAAGCCCACAAATCCCATCAACTTGTTCATGAGGCCCTAGCCTCATTTTGTGGTAGATTTCACTGAAATGAAAGTTTGATCTGGTACCAACGAATATTCCCACATGCCTAACACCTCGACCTCTTGTGGGAATACCTCCTAGAGATACAAAAATCAACACTCCCTCTCAGCAAGGGAGGTATTTTCCACCACTCCCAGTTTGTCTCTAAAGTAGACAAATGATCCAGGTGGATATTGGTGGCCACCCACTTGTCCCATATTCCAACTCGCTCATCTGAACAATTTTTTAGTTCAACATGTTTCTTTGTAATGGGGACATTTATTTGTAATTATGGGTTCTACACTTATGGGGATGTCCTGAAGCCCTATGCAGCATCCGCATGGATATTGGTGGCCACCCACCTATTCCAACTGGCTTATTTTGGAAGTTTTCATGTCACTACATCTTTTTGTACTTCCATGTCCATTTTCGGGCTCTAAACAACGTTTTCTTAGCTTTTCACAGTCAAACTAAAGATAGAGTCAAATTTTGATGACATAATGCGTAGTTCTCGAAAAGACCTTTCCAACGGGCTCTCACGTGCCTAAAACGAAGATCATATGCAAAAGTTATGACCTCGGGAATTTAATGTACTAACTTACCCAAACGAGGCCCACATGACTTTTGGTGTTTCATCTCCTAGGGTTAGGTTTTTGGATGTATAGGGTTTTTACATTCATGTTTATCATAAAAAGGCCTTTAGAGCCTCATTTTAATCATCTTCTTGTGAATGAGTGTAGCCTTCACATCGCTTCTCAGAGATAATGCTGCCACCATTCTAGTGAGTCTTGCACTTTGTATTTTTGCAGTCTCTTTACAATTCTTTCATTAATATAAATCAAGTATTGTTGTACTTCTCTATTTCTAGAAATTTTCATGAGTATTTCATTGTAATCTCTGTGTTCATTTCGTTCCGAAAATAATCCGGATCAGCGGTATTAGAGCAGGTTGATCTTTATCATATTTCAGCACATGTCCCCGATGAGATTCGAGTATAGCCAGTTGGGTCTCTAGCTTGTCTCTCTTAAGGAAAATCACTCTCACACGCCCAAAAAACCCTCGATGGCGGCAGAAAAGAAAAATGACAGAGCAAAATATTTTATTAACTTGTTGCTTGAACAAGCTCTCGCGTGAAAGAGGGACGAAATGATGGAGAATTTTGCACACATCCTTCAATGCCTAATGATAGCATGTTAGGGTCCTAACCCACACATAGGTAGAACAATATATTCAGATGTAATAAAGGTCAATATTAATAAGGCCTTTCAATAAAGTAGAATAAGGTGGATGTAAGAAGACCTAATAGAAGCTTCCGCTTCTAGAAGGATCTTCCTCTAGATGCTTCTTTTGATATACATATTTAGTATAAATAGGAGTCGAGGGTATGAGAACCCTAGCTTGGATATTATTGTAACAGAGCTCTTCTCAACTGGAGGTTGCCCCCTCGAAGAGGCCCATGAACATTGCTTTCGAATTCAGAGTGTTATTTCTGTTGTTATTCTTATATCATTTCAGTGCTATTGTGGTGATTGTTCTGGTTATATTGTTGTTATTCTGCAATTTCTAGCATTTTATTTTTGTTCTGCATACTTTTTATATCTGGTATATTACAAGTGGTATCAGAGCACTTTCCTTGGCAGAAATTGTGGGTAATTTTTTTTTAGGGTAGAGATGTATTCTGGCATCTTTAAGCCACAGAGATTTGTCGTTACGCACATAAACCCATGGTTGAGAGATTCATACATGCAGGAAATACTAGTGGTTCTTAAGCGCACATCTTTTGGCAACCCTGGTAACCCCTGTTGGTACTCATTCGAGTGGTAGCGCATCAAACAACACCTGTGTACGGATCGGCCTATATTTTTTGAAGCCCTCTTTAGATAAACCGATCGGCCGCCTAACTGCTATAGTGCCACCGAGAACAACACTCGGGAAGATACCCTCTAGTACCTGGGTAGTCGGGTAGTACAGCTAAGGGTACGGTCTATCCTCCTTAGTTAGTGCCCTGACATATTGGGCCGAGTACTACTGTTGAACCCCGCACGTATATCAGAGAGCTATAGCACAAGGCAAACCCATGTCTGTAGAACCCTTGAATACCTAACCCTTGGGGACAAAAACATAAACAAATTAAAACAGACAAGATCTATTGTCATGCAACTGTGTTCGGGTTGCCAAGTAACTACACATTTCTTCCTAGTTAAGAATTTGGGCATTTCATCAAAAATTTTCACCATTATTTGAGACCTACTCCATTGGATTTATCTCTTTTCCCTTATCACATTCATACATATCATTTTTTGGAAAAAAATTTGACCCCACCCACCCCTTTTTGGTTCCCTCGTCATCATGGCCCATACCCGTAGCCAAGACTTGGAAGATCTCTTCAATACCTTTCAATTTAGTCTCACTGAGACCCAACAAGAAGTGAAACACCTCAGTGCCAATGTTGTCGCCATCAATAAAACCATGCAGTCAATGGAGGAAATCAAACAAGAGCCGACCACCCAACTTGAATCTGTCTTTTCGTCACTCTGCACCAAGCTTCATATCCCTACAGATAACCCTTCCTTTGACGCACCTCCAAAGACTGAAGGCGAAAATTCCTCTCATTTCCATAACTTTCAGCCCCATCACTTTCAACGTAACCTACACCTTCCGAGGGTGGATGTGACCAAATTTGATGGCTTGGACCCCACTGGTTGGGTAACCCAAATGGAACATTATTTCTCTTTATACGACATTACAGATGACTTGGCCAATCTTCAGTATGGTGTTCTCCATCTAGATCAAGAACATTGGCAATGGTGGCAATGGAGAAAAAATTCCCATCAAGGGTATATTGCTTGGACACACTTTGTGGCAAAGCTTTATGAATGCTTTGACACTGACACCAACCATTTGGGCCGTTTGACAAAGTTGAAACAATCAAGAACAGTGGAAGACTTTATAGCTTCCTTTGAGTGCCTGGCTTTTCGGAAAGAGGGCATGTCTAATGCCTTTTTCCGAGAGTGTTTTATCAGTGGCCTCAAGGAGGAGATTCAGGCCCATGTCCTCATGGCTAGGCCTGAGAGTTGGGTGGAGGCTACTAAAAGAGATAAAGAATCACAAAAGGTGGTATCTTCTCAAAATCGAAAACCATCCTTTATCCCTCGCCCTATACCAGTAAATCCCACTACTCCCTCCGCTCCACTAAAGATCCAAAAATTGACAAGGTATGAAATGGTTGAATGCCAACACAAAGGCCTTTCTTATAATTGTGATGACAAATATTTTCCGGGCCACAAGTGCAAGGAACAAAATCTTTTTATGGCCATCTCCGATGATATTTTGGAAGAGGATATTGAAACTTCCCTTGTGTCTGAGTCACCTAAAACCACTGACATAACCCCTCCCTCAAACCCTCCCGAAGTAGAACCGGTCATTTCCCTCAATGCTCTCACCGGATTTTCTGCTCCCCAAACCCTCAAGCTAATCGGTTACATCAAGCATCGAAAGGTCATCATTCTGGTTGATAGTGGAAGCACCCATAATT
>JZKD02S0162690.1:13919-61369 GCA_000966675.3 Picea glauca
GGCCATGTGCACCACTCCAGTCTTGGCCCTTCCTGATTTCACAAAGACCTTTGTGTTGGAGTGTGATGCCTCAGGGAAAGGAATTGGTGTTGATGCAAGAGGGTCGACCTTTAGCCTTTACCAACAAGAAACTATCTGAAAGAAATATGGGCAAATCAATCTATGAAAAGGAAATGTTGGCTATTATTCATGTCGTTGATCTGTGGCGCCCTTATCTATTGGGGCAACATTTCCAAATCAATACAGACCATCAAAGCCTCAAGTATTTTCTGGAACAACGCATTTCCTCCCCGGAGCAACAAAAATGGGTGACTAATATCTTTGGATATGATTATGAGATCATTTACAAGAAAGGAAAAGACAATGTGGTTGTGGATGCACTTTCTCGAAAATATGAAGATGAAGGATCCCTTTTTTCTCTTTCCTTCATTGTACCAAATTGGCTCCAAGCTGTTCACCAGGAATGGCTACAAGATCCCAAAAGTTCGCATTTGATCCTATAATTGCAGTCCAATGCTCCAGCTTCCCTAGGGTACTCTTGGCTCCATGATGATCTTCGATACAAAGGCCGTTTGTATTTAAGTAAACAATCAAAGCTTAAATCCACGGTACTTTCTAAGCTTCATGCTACACCCACATCGGGGCACTCCGAGTTCACCAAAACCTATGACAGGGTCAAACGTTCTTTTTTCTGGGATGGTATGAAAGAGGAAATCCGTAATTTTGTCACTGAATGTTATGTGTGTCAACGCAACAAGGGAGAAACAATCAAATATCCGGGCACACTACAACCGCTTCCGATTCCACCTTCTATTTGGAAGGATATCTCTATGGATTTTATTACCTGCTTACCCAAGTCGAGAAATAAATCAGTCGTTACGGTGGTTGTTGATCGCCTTTCCAAGTATGCTCATTTCTGTGCTCTTCAACACCCATTTACAACATCCATGGTGGCTCAAATTTTCATGGATCAGGTCTTCAAGCTTCATGGCATGCCGCACTCTATTGTTTTTTATCGCGACCCAACTTTCAGAAGCAATTTTTGGCAAGAACTGTTCAAGCTACAAGGCACCCAATTGCATCTCAGCACAACTTATCATCCTCAGACTAATGGTCAAACGGAAGTTGTCAACAAGTGTTTGGAAACATATCTGAGGTGTTTTGCTTCGGAAAAGAAAAATCAATGGGCTCAATGGTTCCCCCTAGCTAAATGGTGGTACAACACTTCATACCATACAACTACACGCATGCCTCCTTTTGAAGTAGTATATGGACAGAAGCCACCTTCAATTCTCTCATACTTACCGAGTGCCTCGAAGGTCCAGGCGGTTGACCACACACTTACAGTTTGAGAGGATATTATCCATACCCTCAAAGAGAATTTGGTCATGGCACATAATCGCATGAAGCAACAAGCAGATCAAGGTCGCTCTAAATTTCAATTTGCAGAAGGGGATCAAGTGTTTCTTCGACTGCAACCTTACAAGCAAACTTCCCTCAAGGCCGAGCATTGTCAGAAGCTAACGCCCAAATTTTATGGTCCTTATACAGTTCTCAAGCGTGTGGGACAAGTAGCCTATCAGTTAGCTTTGCCCAGTCATTCGAAGCTACATCCTGTTTTTCATGTTTCATGCTTAAAGAAGGTGATTGGAGCTAAGTGAAAAATTCAAACCAACCTTCCTGAGTTAGCTGAAGAAGGATCCATTTGGCTACAGCCACAAGCAGTTTTGGACCAGCGTGACCATCGCCTATGTCAGAGAACCATCAGGGAAGTGCCAGTCCAGTGGAAAGATACAACTCCAGCAGATGCCACTTGGGAACCAGCTACCATTCTGCAACAATTTCCACATCTCAAGCCTTGAGGACAAAGTTGTTTTTAAGGGGGTGGACATGTTAGGGTCCTAACCCTCACATAGGTAGAACAATATATTCAGATGTAATAAAGGTCAATATTAATAAGGCCTTTCAATAAAGTAGAATAAGGCAGATGTAAGAAGACCTAATAGAAGCTTCCTCTTCTAGAAGGATCTTCCTCTAGATGCTTCTTTTGATAGACATATTTAGTATAAATAGGAGTTGAGGGTATGAGAACCCTAGCTTGGATATTATTGTAACAAATATTTTCTCAACTGGAGGTTTCCCCCTTGAAGAGGCCCGTGAACATTGCTTTCAGATTCAAAGTGTTATTTCTGTTGTTATTCTTATATCATTTCAGTGCTATTGTGGTGATTGTTCTGGTTATATTGTGGTTATTCAACCATTTCTAGCATTTTATTTTTGTTCTGCATACTTTTTGTATCTGGTATATTACATAGCAACAGGCGCATCTTCATCAAGCAACCATTTTGGAGAAACCTCTCCTTTCAAGGTACAAGTTAATTTTGATATTCTCATATTTGAAGGTAAGATAGATGCGAATGCCCTATAAAAATGGTTAAATCTATTAGAAGATTATTTCTCTGTTCAAAATTTTTCTGACAGGGAAAAGATCACCTACGCACTCCTTAAGGCTCTCCCCCATGTCAAACATTGGTGGGAAACTTACTGGGAGCAAAGTTCCACAGAGGAATCTGGAATATATGGGGCTAAGCCCACTTGGTTATTTTTTGTGGATGCGGTCAAAGAACAGTACTACCCTGTTGATAACTATAAATACCAGTACATGAGATGGAGCACATTGTGGCAAGAGAAGATCCAAACAGTGTCGGAGTTCACAAATGCTTTCCATACCTTGCGCACCAAGTTGGGTATCAAAGACTTTGAGCGGCATCTGGTTCTGAAATACTGTGGGGATTTGCATAGGTACATCCAAACTGAAATAGATTTCCTAAACATCTCATCATTGGGAGTTGCCTATGGATATGTTGTCAAAATCAAGCAGAAATTTAGGCACCAAAACAAATGGGAATTCAGGTCTACAAATCTGCAACAACCAAAGCATGGTAAGGACGACCCTAACCAACAAACTTCAGACAACCAGTCCAAGACACAGAACAAGAAGGGTAAATGAAAGACGAAGAATGACACTAGGAAGTGGTGTGACTTCAACAAACTCCATTGGCACAACACCAATGAATGTTGCTCGAAACATTCATTGGTGGTCGAGGTCAAAGACATGGGACGAACCCTGATTCGGAATCTGATCCAGAAAATATTGAAAACAAACATATCATCGACGCAGACCCCACTACTATTGTCGTGACCACAACAATTCAACCAAAAGAACTAGTAGATCCTGAAGAGGGGGAGCACCTCTTCTATTCACAGATGTGGGTGAAGGGGACCCCGTTGCATTTCATTGTTGATAACGGCAACCAAAAAACCTCATCTCAATTAAGGTCGTCAAACAGTTGGGGTTGTCAACAACACCACACCCACATCCATACAACATCGGGTGGCTTCAACAGGAACCAAATCTCTATGTCAGCCAACAGTGTCACTTGTCCTATGGCATCTAGCCCTTCAAGGATGAGGTAGTGTGTGTTGTTACCCCTTTTGATGTCTGTGATGTTGTTTTGGGCCAACCATATATGTGGAAACGTCATGATGTCTATGAGTCTAGACCTCGTAGTGTCATTATTACTCTGGGAGGTCATCTCTATAGGATACCAGAGGTAGTTCCAACTATTGTTCCACCAAAACAGTGCTGCAAGGTAATCTCTCATACTGCAAAATTTATCATCTTCACACTTTGTTTAAAGGATGCATAGAAGACCACTACAACCACTCCAGCCTCAATACCTTCTATCTAGCAAAAACCGATTTATTAAGAGAAAGAAGATATTGTTTATTCACCTACAATGGTTCCTACACAATGCCCTGTCAAACCCAGAGACAACAAGTTGGTGGAATAGATTCAACCCTGCAAGCAACAAGTTCGTGACAGCCTTCCATAGACCAAGCAGCGCAACTTCTCCAACAAGGCACGCAATGCACCAAGATTCAGATTCATAAAATGCTTTCCCCTCTTCCCTAGGCACTCAATGCAATGGATACCATTGCTTCATAAGGGGGGAGGATTGATCCAGGTGGATATTGGTGGCCACCCACTTGTCCCATATTCCAACTGGCTCATATGGACAATTTTCAGTTCAACACATTTCTCTATAATAGGGGCATTTATTTTTAATTGTGGGTTCTGTTAACTCCCAAAATGAAACCGTCCTTTTGGTTGAATTTTGTAGTGGATAGCATGGCTATCGGTAGTGTCCTCAAGTTATTTTTGAGTTTTTATAGCTACAAAAAATAAGGTTTTGGTTTTGTCTTAAGAAAATAATTTGACCCATAAAGTCTTCTTTTCAAAATTTTCATTTTTTACTTTCCTCAGCTAACGTGTGTCCAAAAGTTGAGCGTGCGCTGTTGAAAGTGCATGCTTTCCGCAGATAAGGAACACTTTCCATAAGTCTTTGCGCTGTTGAAAGTGGTGAATTTCAAAGGGTGCCGAAATCGGTTTCGCGGATGGTGCACTGTTGAAAGTGCATACTTTCCGCAGCTTTGGAGCAGTTTTCACAAAGTCGCGCACTGAGGAAAGTCAAGATTATCAAGAGCTAAAAGGGGTTTTTCACGGGGTCACGCACTGGCGTAAGTGGTAAGTATGGACAACTGACAAAGGCGTTTTCCATGGGCTGTTGTTGAAAGCGGGAATCACATGCGTGATATCCACGTCTGAAGGTAATGATGATATGATCATCCCACGTCAGGAAAATCCAAATCATGCACTGATGAGAGTGGGTAATGATGGAAACTCAAATTTTGCATGTCAGAATAGGATTGTGATGTGAATTCGGCTCAGAAACTCATGATCAACACTCATGGCATTCGGGATGGCAGGTTTGAGTTCAGTGGCGCAGATACAGAGGAGGTACCGTCGGCCTGACGACATCAAATCAAATAGTGGTCTCTATATCATAAATCATTTCTGGAAGTCTGTTGAAGTTTCATCTGTTTCAAAACAGAGCCAAAGCCCGAACTTCTTTCAACAGTGCAGAACCTTGGCTCGATTGGCAGTTGCAGGGGTTATAAATTGTCGGGATTTTCGACCCACAGGATGGTGAGAAAACGCAGTGGTGCTCTACTCAAGAGAGAGCTCGATAACCTGTCCTTTTTACAAACACATCCTGAAGTCCAGAAGCATTTTTCGAATGCAGGGTGTATTGAATTTGTTGAAAAATTGCAAGTTGGTTTCCACCAGGCTACAACAGAAGCCTTTGCCAAGACTTTCGATGGCAATAAAACTCGCGTCGGGTCTATGGAAATCAGAGTGGATGAGGCTGTCATTGCCGTAGCTACAAGTTTACCAAGAACCGTTCAGAGCTGGTTTAAAACCACCGCTCCCAAAAATTTGGATTTCAGAGTTTATTTGAAAGAGGGGTACAGGCACAAAGCATGGAAAAAAGGTATGCTAGTTTCTTATCTAGACGAAGAATGGCAGGAGCTGTTCAAAGGTATCCAATTTTATATTACCTCAGAGGGTCGATATGATAAATTGATGATGTACCACTTCAAACTTCTGGATCATTTCACAGGCAAGACCCCTCTTAATTTGCCTTATTTCCTACATAAAATTTTGACTAAGGTTTGCAAGAAGATTAGAGCTCAACCTTTGAGCATGAAAACTACTCTGTGTCACTTCGGCCTCATAAAATTGATTATCCTGGAGGAATTGAAACAACAGGGAAGGAGCTGGGAATATTTCCTATTCTGGGAAGGTTTTGAAACACAGAACCAAATTGCAAATGAATAGGTGAAGAGTTCAAAGAAACAATCCTCTCCTCAAAGCAGTTCAAGAAAAATAAGGACCCTGCCAGGGCCTTCAGAAGATAGAATATCTGGAGTGAAGCCTCACAGGTTGAAGAGAAAGTTAAACTTTGAGAAGACCACAGAGCAGACCATAGAGAAGACCACAGGGAAGAATACAGAGCATCCTACAGAGAAAAGTACAGGGAAGAATATATTAAACTTTCCCTATTCAGATTCAGAATCAGAGCAGCAAGACCAATGCCCTGTCACCAAGAGTCCTGAGCAGTCAGCTGAGTGTGCACAGAACTATGAAACCTTCAATCAAACAGAACAGGGAGAATCATCAGAAAACTCCAAATCAAAGAGGTCTCATAAGATCAAGCATCTCAACGAGGTAGTTTCCCAGCAAGAGGTCTTGGAGCGGGTGATTAAAGAAAGGTATAAGAGGTTATCTGATAACTTCGCCAAGACCAATGCTGCGTTTGAAAGATTGGCTAAAGAATGTGTTAGAGAGAAGAAGAGGAAGAAAAAACTCACTAAAGACTACAATAGCTTGTGGTGGCTTTCCAAACGCCTTAAAAGGCAGATAAGGAGGTTGAAACAAAAACTAAGCCAAAAAACCCATCCTGATCTGAAGGTACTCGCTCAAGTTGTCGTTAACATGCAAGGTGAGAAATCGAATACCCACTAATTTTTGTTTGAAATCAAATTTTGGAGGAGAAAAGTCATTTTGAGCGCAATTGGGACTTTCCCCAGCGCAAAGCTATTATTTTATACCTCGTTAGTTGTGGAAAGTGACGGCTTTCAACAGCTAACCCGCGAAAAATTAAAAGGAGTGCGCTGTTGAAAGATAGAAAACTAATTTTTGAAGCCAAGAACAGGACAGTTCATTCCGAACGGGTTTTGAAGGGTTCCAGTGTATCAGTGGGCTATCAGATTGCATGCAAAAGGTTCAACATCAGGGTTTCGAGAGAATTTTGGTAACACATGCAAAACCATTTCCTCAAAAATCGACCATAAACGTTGGGAAATCCAACAGTCAAAGACAAGTGTCCTGTTATTTTTCACCACATTGCAGATACCAGGAGATTAAGGATGCATATGGCGATTTTGGAGATTGAAGACAGTTCGACTAGTTGTTAGAGACTTTATTTTCAAGTTGTTTAGTCTTTATTAAATATAGATCCATGTTTTTAGGATCTGTATAACTGTTTGTAAGAGGCTATAAATGCCTGATTTTGATATGAAACAAGGGTTCAAACTGGGTGACATTTTGATGCCATTGTATAGACTCTTTTTGCAATAATAAAGTGGAGTTTCCTTTCGCTTGCAATACCAGAATTATTCATCTTTCATTCTCTATACTTTAATTTCAGTTTATTCTAGTTCATAAAGACTGTTATCTCTTTGTTGAACTCATAGGCTTGAAATTAGAGGATTCCCTATTGTCTTGTATTCGGCCCTACTTTCACTAAGTATTGGCAAATCAAGAATAGTTTTCTCCATAATCTCTTTCAATTATTGGATCTGGTTATTGTTTACTAAAATCACTTTATCTTTGAATGTGTGATGAGTTGTTTCTTATACAAACCATTGAAGACCCCATTGTCCCAAATACATAAAAACCATTATTCTTAAGTTACCAAGAACCTTTGGTTTGCAACCACAAAGGGTTTCTTGGAGTGATAACAAATTGGCGCCGTTGTCGGGGAGAGGAGATCGAAGCTCAACTTCTCTGGGAGACGACATAGACCTAATTCTTGATGATAGACAAGAAACAAACACTATCAGGTTGTACATTTTCTATCCGGCGACTCCATTGAAACGAAGTGGCTCCCAAAAGAGCTCACACGAGGGCAAACCCAGAAGGCCCATTGACATCAATTCCTGATCCAGAAAAGATCATCAGCAAGGGAAAAGCTTTGCAAAGACAGGCTTCCGGATCTACAAGTGCAATTGATTCAGGTATTCCAACTGATACTCATCTTTCCATATCTAAAAATTCTTTAGTTGAATCCCCTGTTGAAACTCAAAATTCCCAGGAAATAAAAAATTCATCACAAGTTTCTAAGGTAGAAGAACCTTCTTTTTCTTCTAATATTACTGATTCTGTTCTTGAGATTGATATTTCATCCCATCCAAAAGAATTCAATACAAAATCCTCCCAACATAAAGAAACTTCCTCTTCATCTTCTTTTGATTAATCACCTATCAAACCTTCGAAAGGCGTTTTACATACTTACATTAATCTACCCGTCCTTGAGGAAATTCTCCATGATCTATCCTCTAAGGGTGAAGAGAATTTAGCATTGTTGCTTGGTCAATTTTATAAAGCCTCTTATTTTTCACCAGTCCTTGAACCTTCTGTTGGAGACGAAGTAAGACAACCACTGATTTATAACTCAGCCAACTCATCTCCTCCATCATCTCCCACTGGTTCCTCATCTGTATCAATCACCAAGACTGTCATGGCTGCCCCTCTGACCAGAATGGAACAAATCTTGGCAAACAGATATGTCCCACTTGTATTGCCAAATCCCTTATCTGCCATGCCAACCGGTGACTACCAGAAATACATGCCAAAATTTACAGGAGCAGGGGAGTATACTGCTGAAGAACACATTGAAGCATTTTATGCTTATGCCGAAAATATCAATATCTCAGAAGAAGATGTGTGGACTAGAGTTTTTGTTTAGAGCTTGGATGGCCAAGCCCGAAAATGGTTCAAAGAGCTACCAACAAATTCAATCACTGGCATTGAACAATTAGATGAGGTATTCTTGAAGCATTGGGGAGAAAGAAGAGATCTGTTATACTACATTTCTGAGTTTGGAAATTTGAAGAGGGAGGATGGAGAGTTGGTCTCAGACTTTATCAAGAGATTTAATAAAATGTTTGGTAAGATCTCTACAGAGATTAAACCAAGTGATGCATTGGCAAAAATCACATTTTCTGCTGCATTTGATTCAGAGTTTTGTCTTATCCTTTGAGAGAGATGATCAACCACGCTTTCTTTAATGCAAGATGCCGCCCTCGAAGTTGATTCAAACATCACAGCATCTCAGAAGCTTAAAGGAAGAGCTGAGAAGAAGAAGTCTGTTGTCGAGTCCTCTTCTTCTTCTAACAGTAAAATGGAAAAGATGGCTAAGCTATTGGATAGTCTAACATCAGAAATGTCAAATTTGAAGGTTCAGAATCAGCCACCAGCAAGAGCAAAAGAGCCAAATTCTTTTTCCCCCAGAAATCCAAATGATTTTCCCTACAGAAGGAATAATCCACAAACTCAGATTCTGCAAAGAAATAGGAATTCTAATGAAGATCAGAGGATAAAAGTCCCTCTTCATAATGTATTCATGGACGAAGACAATGGCGAAGATCAAGAGGATGGGGAAGGCGACATTCATTGTGTTGGAGAAGAGACAGGGAAGTCTTATCTAACACAACAAGATTATGAGGAATCATTAATGACTCAACAGACAGAAGATGATCTCCTTGGTGATGGCATTTTCATAGCAGAGGATAAAAATAGATACAACCTCCGATCTAAAGCTAATGCTTCTCAAGCAGATGCATCAGCCTCTCCTGAAAAGACTGCTGCCTCTGTCAACCAAAAATACCATACATCAAAATATCAGTCAGCAAAGTCTTCAAAGGTGAAAGCATCAACTCCTCCCAAGAAGACTGTTGCCCCTGTCAGCCATCAAACTTCAGAGAGTCAGCCTCCTGTTGAACAACAGAAGAGTCAGGAAGCCCCTTCAAGTCAGGTAAAAATTTATGATAAAACTGCTGATAAGGTTCCATACTCTTTTAATTTTGAGGCTGAAATACAGAATATTAAGATTCCTATTCCTCTTGTTGAGCTGATGAAAAATGAGATGTTTAAAAAGGATATCCTCAAAACTTTAGATCCCCAGTATGTATCTCATTCTGCTGATGTCCTCAACATTTATGATGATAAGCTAACCATTACTCTAGACTAAATGGTAGAAGACAGAGATGAAAGCTATCCTCCCTTCTACATCTCTTTAAATATTCATGAAAAAACACTGCACAATTGTTTGTTGGACTCCGGTGCTTCGCACAATTTGATGCCAAAATATGTCATGGATGAGCTTGGGATGGAGATCACCAAGCCTTATCATGACATTTTCTCCTTTGATTCTCGAAAAGTCAAATGCCTTGGGATGATTAAGGATTTGGCTATAACCTTGACCCAAGAATCAATGAAGACAATGGTGATGGACATAGTGGTGGCTAACATACCCCCAAAATTCGGTTGTCTTCTATCAAGATCATGGATGAAGAGGCTAGGTGGCACTCTTCAAATGGATCTCTCTTACGCTACTATCCTTGTTTTCGGAGGGGTGAACAGAAGACTTTACAGGGAATCTCAGTTGGCATATGTGATTAGTGATGAGAAGAATCCATCCAATCATCCTATTTATGTAGTCGACACAGATATGGGATCTTGTATCTTGCAAATTGACGATTCACTGCCTAATACATTGCTGCTCAAAAAACCCATAGATCATATCACAGTTCAGCCCACAGAAACAACAGAGGATGATCTCTGGACCATGTTCTTTGACGGTGCTTGCACTAAGGAGTCAGCTGGAGTAGGAGTGGTATTCATTTCTCCCTCTAAGAAAACTTCTCATTTGTCCTTTAATCTTGATTTTAAAGTGACTAATAACATTGTTGAATATGAAGCACTACTTTTGGGGCTGAACGCAGCAAAGGAGAAGGGCATTAAGAAATTGCAGGTGTTTGGAGATGCAGATTTGATTATTCAGCAGGTGAATAAGTGTTTTCAAGCCAAGCATGTCAGGCTGAAGGCATACAAATATGAAGTACTGAAGGCAATTAGTGATTTTGCAGATTTTAAGATTTCATTTGTACCTAGAGCCATGAATGAATTGGCTGATTCATTGGTTGTGTCCGCTTGTGCATTCATACCTCCTCTTCCTCACAAATTGTCTTACGAAATTCAAGTTAAATATAGGCCCTCTCTTCCTGATAATGTAAAATTTTGGAAAGTTTTTGAGGACGATGCTGAATTCACCCGATTCCTTACAGTGATCGATGATTTTGTAGATCTGCAGATTGATCAGGAGAATGAACATGACAATGAAGTTGAGAAGCCAAAGCTCAAGAGCAAAATTGCAGCTCATGAAATAGTTCAGTTGTCCACCAATAGAATTCCTAAATGTTTGGTCCCGTTGGAAAGGCTGTTCGATAACAATGATGTGGCTGTCAAATTACAAAGCGGGGAAAAAGAGTCAGATGTTTTCCAGTATAATGTGGCCAGTGAGCAAGATCCCAAACATGTCAACTTGGCCTCACATTTGACTGAAAAACAAAAGGTTGATTATGGAGAATTGTTGAAGGAATTTCCAGACATCTTTGCTTGGCAGTATGATGATTTGAAAACTTTTGACACAGAGGTGATTCAACATAAAATTCCCTTGAATAAAGACACCAAACCATTCAGGCAGAAGCTTAGATCCTTCAACCCTTTGTTGTTGCCCACAATGGAAAGAGAAATTAAGAAACCGTTGGACGCCCGCATTATCATTCCTCTCAGGTATTCAGAATGGATTGCTAACCTTTTGTCGGTCAGGAAGAAGAATGGGGAGATCAGACTCTGCGTCGACTTCAGAAATTTGAACAAATTCTCTAGGAAAGACAATTACCCTCTGCCTAAAATGGATCATATGTTGCAGAAAGTGTCAGGATCGAAGGTAATGTCTTTTATTGATGGGTTTTTCGGATACAATCAGATTGTTGTCCATCCAGAAGACAAGGAAAAAACTTCCTTTACTACTCCATGGCGTACGTTTATGTATGAGAAGATGAACTTTGGATTGATGAATGCAGGGGCGACATTCCAAAGGCCAATGGACATTGCTTTCGTTGGGGAGAAAGATAAATTTGTCCTGATTTATCTTGATGATATCATTGTTTTCTCAAGCAGTCACGAACTTCATTTGCAACATTTAAGAAGGACATTTCTGAAATGTCGAAGGTATGGCATCTCTCTTAAACAAAAAAATCAAATTTTTCACTTAAGGAGGGAAAACTACTTGGGCATATTGTTTCAGCTGATGGGGTTAAGATTGACCCAAAGAGGGTAGAAGCAATTACAAATCTATCTCTTCCTAGATCAAAGAAAGACATTCAGTCTTTCCTTGGGACTATTAATCTTGTCAGAAGATTCATAGTGAATTTTGCTGAACTCACAAAGCATATCACTGCTATGTTGAGGAAAGACTCTGAGGTAAAGTGGACTAAAGAAGCCAGAAATTCATTTAATTCCATCAAGGAAGCTCTCACAACAGCCCTTGTGTTGATCAGCCCCGATTTTTCCAAGGTATTTTACATTTTTTCATTTGCTTCCAATGATATGATCGCAGTAGTACTCTTGCAGAAGAATGCTGATGACCAAGAATAGTCGGTTGCCTTCTTTAGTAAGGTCTTGAGGGACGCAAAGGTAAAGTATGAGCTGTTGGAAAAACAAGCCTATGCACTTGTCAAGTCACTAAAAGCGTTCAGGGTCTACATTCTTCAGGAAAAGGTAATAGCTTTTGTTCCCTCTAGTTCAGTTAAAGATGTTCTTGTCCAACCTGACATTGATGGCAAAAGGAGTAAGTGGATAGCCAGATTGATTGAGTTCGATGTTGAAATCAAACCAGCAAAGCTAGTGAAAGGCCAGGGTCTTGCCAAACTCCTGGCAGAGGATAATTGCAGGCTGCTTGACATAAATCTGATGAGTATTGATGCAAAAAATGTTTCGTCTTCAAAGAACAAAGAAGGTGAGGGAATGCAGGTTTCAGCTCATCTAGCAGATTGCAAGTGGTACAGCCATATCATTCAGTTTCTGCAGACTTTATCAGTACCATCATATTTGGCAAAGACTCAAAGAAGGGCTTTGAAGCTCAGAGCTATAAATTTCTGAATCAATGACAATTTGCTGTTCTGGAAGAATCCCATTGGTTTGTTGTTGAGGTGTGTAAATCAAGAGGAGGCAGTTAAAGTCATGTGTGAACTTCACAATAGTGAATGCAGAGGACATCACTATTGGAAAACTAAAACACACAAAATCTTAAGATCTGGTTATTATTGGCCATCCTTATTTTCAGATGTATATGAGTTTGTGAAAACATGTGACAAATGTCAGAGATTTGAAGGTAAACAACAACTAAAGTCCCTTCCTCTCAAACCTATAGTGGTCACAGGGCCTTTCCAACAGTGGGGCCTCGACTTCATAGGTGAGATTCATCCGCCTTCCAGTGGTCAGCATCGGTGGATCCTGGTTGCCACTGATTACTTTACAAAGTGGATTGAGGCTATTCCCACCCGGAACGCCAATCATACTGTCATCATAAACTTTCTGTAGGAGAACATATTTGGCAGATTTGGATTCCCCAAGAGATTGGTCACTGATAATGCTGCTACATTCAAAGATAAACACTTGGTGAAATTGTGTGAAGAGATGGGAATTCAACTGGTACATTCCACAGCCTACTATCCGCAAGGGAATGGTTTAGCTGAGTCATCAAACAAGAGTTTAGTCAGAATCATAAAGAAGCTGCTTGAACAAAATGCCAGAGGTTGGGAYTCCAAACTRAAGTTTKCYTTGTGGGMTGAYAGGGTAACATGTAAGAAATCAATTGGTACATCTCCTTTCAAGTTGGTATATGGTACTGAGGCCATATTTCCTGTTCAACTTGCATTACCAGTTGCAAAATTCTTACAAGAAACTTATTCTGAATCAAATGATTTGACTAGGAGGATCCATAATTTGGTAGAACTCTAGCAAGATAGAGAGAAGCTCTTGGAAAAAATTGAATTGCATCAGGAAAGGATCAAGAAAACTTTCGACAAGAAAGTCAAATCAGATGTCTTCAAGACAGGGGATTTGGTCTTAAAGTGGGATGCAACAAGGCAGGAGAAAGGGAAACATGAAAAATTTGAGGCTCTTTGGACAGGACCTTTTGTCATAACAGCGGTGCAGCAGAACAATACCTTTGTTCTCCAAACTCTTTCAGGCGAGCCAGTATCAGGAGGTCCTTTCAACGGGTGCTTCCTGAAGATCTATTTCTCATAAGGCTTCCTTTGAAGCCAGGTTCTTATTGTACATATTTTCTTTTTCATTTTTGCTTTCTTTATTTCTGTGAGTCAAATAACTCCATGCCCAATGGTACTAGCAACTATTTTTCAAATTTCTGTTTCAAATTGCAATAAGGCTACTGAGTCTAGCTAGGTTCTTAGTCACCTCACAGGGAGATGCCCATCCCAGTTGGAGCCAAATGTTAACTCCCAAAATGAAACTGTCCTTTTGGTTGAATTTTGTAGTGGATAACATGGCTATCGGTAGTGTCCTCAAGTTATATTTGAGTTTTTATAGCTGCAAAAAATTAGGTTTTGGTTTTGTCTTAAGAAAATAATTTGACCCATAAAGTCTTCTTTTCAAAATTTTCATTTTTCACTTTCCTCAGCTAATGTGTGTCCAAAAGTTGAGCGTGCACTGTTGAAAGTGCATGCTTTCTGCAGCTAACACTTTCCATAAGTCTTTGCGCTGTTGAAAGTGGAAAATTTCAAAGGGTGCCAAAATCGGTTTCGCGGATGGTGCATTGTTGAAAGTGCATACTTTCCGCAGCTTTGGAGCGGTTTTCACAAAGTCGCGCGCTGAGGAAAGTCAAGATTATCAACAACTAACAGGGGTTTTCCATAGGGTCACACGCTGGCGTAAGTGGTAAGTATGGACAGCTGACAGAGGCATTTTCCACGGGTCGTTGTTGAAAGCGGGAATCACGTGCATGATATCCATGTCTGAAGGTAATGATGATATGATCATCCCACGTCAGGCAAATCCAAATCATGCGCTGATGAGAGTGGGTAATGATGGAAACTCAAATTTTGCACGCTAGAATAGGATTGTGATGTGAATTCGGCTCAGAAACTCACGATCAACACTCATGGCATCCGGGATGGCAGGTTCGAGTTCAGTGGTGCAGGTACAGAGGAGGTACCGTCGGCTTGATGACATCAAATCGAATAGTGGTCTCTATATCATAAATCGTTTCTGGAAGTCTGTTGAAGTTTCATCTGTTTCAAAACAGAGCCAAAGCCCGAACTGCTTTCAACAGCGCAGAACCTTGGCTCGATTGGCAGTTGCAGGGGTTATAAATTGTTGGGATTTTTGACCCACAAGATGGTGACAAAACGCAGTGGTGCTCTACTCAAGAGAGAGCTCGATAACCTGTCCTTTTTACAAACACATCCCGAAGTCCAGAAGCATTTTTCAAATGCAGGGTGTATTGAATTTGTTGAAAAATTGCAAGTTGGTTGCCACCAGGCTACAACAGAAGCCTTTGCCAAGACTTTCGATGGCAATAAATCTCACGTCAGGTCTATGGAAATCAGAGTGGATGAGGCTGTCATTGCCGCAGCTACAAGTTTACCAAGAACTAGTCAGAGCTAGTTTAAAACCACCACTCCCAAAAATTTGGATTTCAGAGTTTATTTGAAAGAGGGGTACAGGCACAAAGCATGGAAAAAAGGTATGCTAGTTTCTTATCTAGATGAAGAATGGCAGGAGCTGTTCAAAGGTATCCAATTTTATATTACCTCAGAGGGTCGATATGATAAATTGATGATGTACCACTTCAAACTTATGGATCATTTCACATGCAAGACCCCTCTCAATTTGCCTTATTTCCTACATAAAAGTTTGACTAAGGTTTGCAAGAAGATTAGAGCTCAACCTTTGAGCATGAAAACTACTCTGTGTCACTTCGGCCTCATAAAATTGATTATCTTGGAGGAATTGAGACAACAGGGAAGGAGCTGGGAACATTTCCTATTCTGGGAAGGTTTTGAAACACAGAACCAGATTGCAAATGAACAGGTGAAGAGTTCAAAGAAACAATCCTCTCCTCAAAGCATTTCAAGAAAAATAAGGACCCTGCCAGGGCCTTCAGAAGACAGAATAACTGGAGTGAAGCCTCACAGGTTGAAGAGAAAGTTAAACTTTGAGCAGACCACAGAGCAGACCATAGAGCATACCACACGGCAGAATACAGAGCATCCTACAGAGCAAAGTACAGGTAAGAATATATTAAACTTGCCCTATTCAGATTCAGAATCAGAGCAACAAGACCAATGCCCTGTCACCAAGAGTCCTGAGTAGTCAGCTGAGTGTGCACAGAACTATGAAACCTTCAATCAGACAGAACATGGAGAATCATCAAAAAACTCCAAATCAAAGAGGTCTCAGAAGATCAAGCATCTCAAGGAGGTAATTGCCCAGCAAGAGGTCTTGGAGTGGGTGATTAAAGAAAGGTAGAAGAGGTTATCTGATAACTTCGCCAAGACCAATGCTGTGTTTGAAAGATTGGCTAAAGAAAGTGTTAGAGAGAAGAAGAGGAAGAAAAAACTCACTAAAGACTACAACAACTTGTGGTGGCTTGCCAAACACCTTAAAAGGAAGATAAGGAGGTTGAAACAAAAGATAAGCCAAAAAACCCATCCTGATCTGAAGGTACTCGCTCAAGTTGTCATTAACAAAAATCAGATACCCACTAATTTTTGTTTGAAATCAAATTTTGGAGGAGAAAAGTCATTTTGAGTGCAATCAGGACTTTCCCCAGCTCAAAGCTATTATTTTATACCCCGTTAGCTGTGGAAAGTGACGGCTTTCAACAGCTAACCCGCGAAAAATTAAAAGGAGTGCGCTGTTAAAAGCTAGAAAACTAATTTTTGAAGCCAAGGACAGGACAGTTCATTCCGAACGGGTTTTGAAGGGTTCCAGTGTATCAGTGGGCTATCAGATCGCATGCAAAAGGTTCAACATCAGCGATTCGAGAGAATTTTGGTAACACATGCAAAACCATTTCCTCAAAAATCAACCATAAACGTTGGGAAATCCAACAGTCAAAGACAGGTGTCCTGTTATTTTTCACCACATTGCAGATACCAGGAGATTAAGGATGCAGTTGGTGATTTTGGAGATTGAAGACAATTCGACTAGTTGTTAGAGACTTTATTTTCAAGTTGTTTAGATAGAATTGAGTTGTCTTTATTAAATACAGATCCATGTTTTTAGGATCTGTATAACTGTTTGTAAGAGGCTATAAATGCCTGATTTTGATATGAAACAAGGGTTCAAACTGGGTGACATTTTGATGCCATTGTATAGACTCTTTTTGCAATAATAAAGTGGAGTTTCCTTTCGCTTGCAATACCAGAATTATTCATCTTTCATTCTCTGTACTTTAATTTCAGTTTATTCTAGTTCATAAAGACTGTTTTCTCTTTGTTGAACTCATAGGCTTGAAATTAGAGGATTCTCTGCTATCTTGTATTAGGCCCTACTTTCACTAAGTATTGGCAAATCAAGAATAGTTTTCTCCATAATCTCTTTCAATTATTGGATCTGGTTATTGTTTACTGAAATTACTTTATCTTTGAATGTGTGATGAGCTGTTTCTTATACAAACCATTGAAGACCCCATTGTCCAAAATACATAAAAAACATTATTCTTAAGTTACCAAGCACCTTTGGTCTGCAACCACAAAGTGTTTCTTTGAGTGATAACAGGTTCTACACTTACGGGGTTGTCCTGAAGCCCTACACAACATCCAGGTGGATATTGGTGGCCACCCACCTATTCCAAATGGCTTATTTTGGAATTTTTCATGTCAGTACATCTTTATGTACTTCCAGGGTCGTTTTGGGGCTCTAAATAGTGTTTTCTTCGCTTTCCACAGTCAAACTGTAGAGTGAGTCAAATTTTGATGGCATAATTCATAGTTCTCAGAAAGACATTTCCAACAGGCTATCACACGCCTAAAACAAAGATCGTATGCAAAAGTTACGACCCAGGGAAGTCAATGTACTAACTTACCCAAGTGGGGCCCACATGACTTTTGGCATTTCATCTCCTAGGGTTAGGTTTTTGGATGTCTAGGGTTTTGGAATTCATGTTTATCATAAAAAGGCCTTCAGAACCTCATTTTAATCATCTTCTTGTGAATGAGCATAGTCATCACATCTCTTTTCAGAGATAAAGTTGTCACCATTCTCACGAGTCTTGCACTCTGTATTTTTACAGTCTCTTTACAATTCTTTCATTAATAGAAATCAAGTATTGTTGTATTTCTCTATTTCTGGAAATTTTCATGAGTGTTTCATTGTAATATCTCTGCTTTCATTTCGTTCCGAAAATAATTCGAATCAACAAACTTCCCCTTCACTAGGGGTTTGGTGAGGATATCTGCAATTTTCTCGTATGTGGAAATGTTTTGGAGCTTCACCGCTCCCTTCTGCAATCTGTCTCGGATGAAGTGGTATATGATATCAATGTGTTTTGACATATCGTGAAACACTAGGTTCTTTGAGAGCTTGATACAACTCTGATTGTCGCAGTGAATCACGATGGGCTACAACTCTTAACTAAATAATCCTGCAAGAAGTTTGTGAATCCAGGTAGCCTCACAATTCACCAAATTAGTTGCCATCTACTATGCCTTAGTTGAACTCAATGTCATAGAAGTTGGTTTCCTTCTATACCAGGAAACCACTGCAGATCCTAGGCTGAAACAACCACTAGAATTGCTCTTCCTGTCAACTACACTACCTATCCAATCTGAGTTTCAATATCCATGCAACCTCACTCCATCATCTCTGACATATCTTAGGCCAAATCCAATCATACCTTGAAGGTACCTAAGCACATGTTTTGTTGTAACCCAATGCACCTCCCTCGGTTCTACCATGAACTGACTCAACGTGTTGACAACAAAACAAATATTTGGTCTGGTATTGACCAGATACATACATGACCCAATCAACTGCATGTACATCGTGGGATCCACCAAGTTTGAATCAAAATCCCCGGGGGTATTCAGATTGGTGGTCATAGGTGTGGTCATGTGCTTACAATCCATCTTCTCAAAACTCTTCAATATCTCAACTGCATACTTCCCCTTTCCAAGGAAGATGTCTTCTGGATGTTTCCACACCTCTAATCCCAAGAAGTAATGCATCAATCCAATATCCTTCATCTCAAACTCTAGGGCCAATTCCCTTTTGCACCTGGTAATGAGTTTCTTAGCTTCCGTGAGAAGCAAATCATCAACATATAATACCAATATGAGAGGATCCTTACCAAATTGTAGAAGATATAGGTTGGGGTCGATGTCACTCTTGGTGAAGCCCAAGCTCTACAAATACCCATCAATCCTTGAGTACCATGCTCTTGGTGCCTGCTTAAGTCCATACAACGCCTTCTTCAACCTGCACACATGAGTTTTCCTCGCATGTACCTCAAAGCCTTGAGGTTGCTTTATGTATACCTCTTCCTCAATCACACCATTGAGAAATTTTTTCTTCACATCCATATGATGGATCTTCCACTTCATAATTGAAGTGAGGAAAATAATCGTCTTGATAGAAGTATACCTGGCTATTGGAGAAAAGGTCTCCTCGTAGTCAACTCCCTCGTTTTGGGAGAACCCTCTTGCTACAAACCTTGCCTTATACTTCTCTATACTACCATTTGCAATATGCTTGATCTTGTAGATCCACTTGGAAGTCACTATTGACTTCCCCTTCGATCTCAGAACTATATCCCATACGCCATTCTTCATGATGGATTAATACTCCTCCATCATGGCATCCTTCCAAACCTGTTGGCTTGTTGCTTCCTCAAAACTGGAAGGCTTGGAATCAATGATATTTCTCATAAGAGCCACATAGCTGGAAAATATCTACGGAGGTCTTCTCTCCCTGAGGTTGTCTTTGGGGGTTGTATGTCACTCGTCGTCCTTCAAAGTCTTTCAAATCCATCTAGGTCTCATGTCCTGGTCATTAGGAGGATCCACTAGATCCACAAACTCCTCTGAATCCTCCTCATGATCTGAGAATTGTTCCTCTATACTGGATGGAATTGTATTCTCTTCAACCTTTGGGGCCTCTTCCTCCTCACCACGTGTTTTGATCTCATGGGACCTCATAAAATCCAAGTCCTCCTCAAACTTGACATCTCGACTAACCTCAACATATCGTTTTCCTATAATGTCGATGCAGCGGGCCTTTGATGTCTCACTGTACCCCACAAACATACCCTTCTTCCCAGAAGGCTCTAACTTCATCCTCTTCTCCTTAGGAACATAGATGTAAACTGGAGAACCAAAGATCCTCAAATTCCCTATCTCTAGTCTCACTCTTGTGAATGCCTCCTCAGAAGTTGTGTCCTCCAGGATCCTATGAGGACTCATGTTCTGAACATAAAATACAGTGTTTCATGTTTCTGCCCATAGCATCATGGGTAGATATTGGTCATATAGCATTGCCATGGATGCCTCAATTATTGTTTGATTATTCCTCTCTACAACCCCATTTTGTTGTGGGTTGAAAGGCACTGTCAACTCCCTCTTAATCCATGCTTCCTTACAGAATTTATTGAACTCATTGGAGGTATACTCACCCACGTTATCTAACCTTAAAACCTTGATCTTCTTCCCTGTCTAATTCTCCACCAAAGCTCTAAATTCCCTAAATCGACTGAAGACTTCATCCTTAGTCTTCATGAACAATATCCATGTCCTCTGGGAATAGTCATCAATAAAGGTCATGTAATATCGTCAACCACTCGTGGATGGAACTGACATCAGTCCACACACATATGAATGTACCAGATATAGGATCTCCTTGGACCTACTGTCACTGCTTGGAAAGGCATCCTTAACATTCTTTTCAAGTGCACAACCTCTTCATACTCCCTAGTGTTCATTTCCAAACTCTCGAAGACCTATAACAATTTTCCTCAATACTGGAAGTTCCTGGTGATGTAAGTGTCCCAATATCCTATGCCAAAGCTCGTATAGATTATTATTGTCATGCACTAGGGCCTGAGCTAGCTTACCGATCAGCTTGTAGAGACTACCATCACAAATCCCGATGACTTCTACTGAGTCAAGATTCAATTCCTTTGACCAAGAAAGAACATGCCCATCAACGAATGCCACTGCATACCCTCTGTCCTCCATCGCAGAGATAGAAAGTAGGTTCTTTTTCAATCTAGGTACATACAACACTTCACTCATATTGAGAGGCTTTCCGGTCTTCAGCTGAAATGAAGCTATTCCAACTCCCTTGACTACATACTTGGCATTATCTCCAAGTTCCACTCGCAATCGTGAGTTCTCCTCTGTTAGAATAGTGAGTGATTTTTATGGCCCTTTCATATGATGAGAAGCTTTTCTATCCACCAACCAAGTCTCCAAGGTGACTTTCCCATAACAAGAACAAGAACACAACACTCTTCCAGAATTTTTGTAGCCAAGATGTGTCTCAATATGATCCCCTTCTCTTCCAATCCCAAGCTCTGATACCATGTCAATTTTCACATGCAACTCTATGTGACTAATTTTCAGATGTGAAAATTGCTTCATAGTGAACTAACAATAAACCATGGCTATCATCACTGAACAATTTTACATTAAAAATATATGCAACGAAAAAAATATATATCAAAGATGAATCATCAAACACATGAGACACAAAATTTATTTTCTATAGCACTATCAAACTTATAAATCCTAAGGGAAAAACTATCCCTCCCAGCCAATACAATTTCACCAAAAACTGAGGACAACCTTGTCCTCCAATAACAAAAAAAATAAGCAAAAAACTTGGGACAACTCCCAACTTACAATTCTGTTGCAGACCACCTGTACAGTCTGGTGATATCACATGTATTGTTGCTGACATCATCTTGTACAAACCTACTCTTGCTCATAAACCTTGTACGTGATTCACCCTTCGACAACCAGTGTACATCGCGATTGTGCCCAATGCAATATGTGTATACGCGATTCGACTTACTGCAACCCACATATATGCACAAACAACTTGTTCCTCCAAGCGTGTGTCCTTCCTCACTTCCCACATGTGATCCGGAAACCTTAGGCCTGATTGCCTAGGTGCAGAAATATCTTTGCCACAATTTTCATGCTCCCTAGCACAAGTGCTTACTCACTTATGCTAACTCCATGATGTCAGAATGATAAAATGTCACAATGATAAAATGTCACAATGATAAAATGTCACAATGAATTATCTCCTTTATATACCATTCTAATGAGTGAGATTAGGAGCCCTTCCTAAACTCTAAAATTAATTAGAATATTTTATTCCTCTTTGTGGGTGTGGCAACCCCACACAAGTCCACAAAGCCCATCAACTTTCCCAAGAGGCCCTAGCCTCATTCTGATGTCAATTTCACTAAAATGAAAGGTTGATTTGGTGCCAACGAAGATTCCCACATGCCTAACACCTTGGCCTCTTGTGGGAATACCTCCCGAAGCTACAAAAATCAACAACACTTGGGCCTTTTCTTGGAGGGTTTACGGTAACAAGAATGGTGGGCTTGCTAGGTTTTTGGTGAATCAAGTGTAGGGAGATGCCAATGATCACAAAACTGGAACATCAAGCCAACAAAGGAGAGGCATTGTATATTTCCTCGATTGGCAATAGAAAAGTTCCAGTTGCACGTGTTGTTCAGACATATCCAATGATTGAATTGGAGGCATTGTAGACTGCCTAGATTGGAAATAGCAAGGATCCAGTTGCACTTGGTGTTCAGACATATCCAATGCTTGAGTTTGAATATGTCACATAGGCTAACAAAGATAATTATATCAATATCATTGAATTTAAACTCAATATTGATGAAAGCATCGTTGATGGCATTATTCTTTTCAGGAAAATTATCGTATGAAATTTTGAAATTCTTTTTGGTAGCAATTATAGTTGAGTGATTTGTGCTTGTTTTCACTATATGTAGATAACTAACAATAACTACACTTTCTAGGTGAAGATAAAACATTTTTTTTTGAAAAATAATGACTTATGTTTGCTCCTTTGGTTGAAGAATATATCCTGCAACATGAAGATTGTGTGGGCCCATTAAATTTGTTTATTGAACATTTGTGTTTTTCATTGGGACTGGATGCATTTGAAGTCTCTTTCAATCCTTTTCTAGCATTCATATGGTTAAATATCAGACTTGTAGAGATTCAATATCAGTCATTTCGAGTTCTTATTATAAGAGGATTTGCTACTAGCAATTATTTGAGACATTTTTATATCCATGGAAATAATTTGAAAAGAGCATGAGCTTGATTCAAACTTGATAGGTCTACCACCTCAATTTTTGACTTCTTGGAGTAATATAATGACAAGGCATATATACATGGGTACCTACAAATCAAAAGTGTCTTCTAGCATATGCAAAAGTAGACATAGGTTGTTATAGGATCTCTATATCCACCACTAGAGAGGGATTCTATAGCAACTACCAAGCCATTAAATATATTCTTTCCTTTCTACCAACCCTAAGACTTATCCTTCGTTGCCACCTAAGAGTACACCATGTTGTCCAAATGCTTATTGTTGAAGGTCTAATTTGAGGATTGCATTGGATGATTGAGTACTTTTCATGAGAAAATATAATCTATAGCTATAACCTTAGTGAGATATTGGTTCCATAGGTTGTAAATAAGTTTCATGTATTTACCCTTGAACTCCTCTTTTTCCTTTGGAGCACATTTTCTACCCTTCCTCTAATGTATATGGCACACTCAAAAAATAATTCAAAGACATAAAACTCAGCATTGCCAATTTATGTGTTCTTCTAGGTTATGGTGAGGTCAATATTGTCTTTCAAAAGCTCAACATATTTACCTTTATTCAACATTTTTCTGAGTCGGCATTGCTCTGTTTGAAATGTTTTTAAGGATAAAGAACCGTCCTTGAAAGAAAGACAAGAAGCATTGATGAATTCTTCAAGCAGACTTATATCTAGGTGTTGTGTAAAAACATTTGAACAAGGAGAAAGAGTCTTCAAATGGTGAGCATTTTCTATGTCCAGTGGAAGCAATGAAGGAGTAGCATAATTTCCAATGAGAAGAGATTCCCCTTGCAACCTAAATGGCTCCAAGGTTGGCTTTTTTTTTTTTTCTGCATTAAAGAAATTATCATATATTACGGGAAAACTGAAATAGGATTTGCCTTTGTCTAGCAGGCTGCCTTTGGTTGTTTGGTTATCATAATCTTCTCTTGGTGAGTCTTCTTTCCCTACACATAGGAATCAAAATATAGGACAAATGTGGTGACCCTGTTACTTACATCAACTCTGTAATTTTGATCATTGGGCATTACCATGCCTACTTTTTGCTATGGGAATAAAAATTTTGAATCTTCTAATATTACATTGATATCCATTCCTCCATCTTGAAAAGGGTAATTTACATTCTCAAAAATTTTCAAGGATTTTAAATGTAACGTCCCTCGGCTTAACCGAGGAACATTACTATGCGGAAATACTCATAAAATAAAAAAAATTATGCTAACTAATTTCCTATAGCTTACCAGCTATGAATTAAACACAGATTTAACCATTCTGATACCAATAACTTAATGCATCTACAATATACTGAATTAAACATGAATGTGGATAACTAATTTATTACGACAAAACACAATTCATCCCCATTCATAGAGTAAAAATGATAGCAGTTAACTCATACATTAACTTACAAAAATAGTTAAACACTTGTACAACCAACTATTTGGGACAGATGTTCCACCCAACCATATACTTGTTGTTTCAATTATCAATAGCAAGTCACCCTCGAGCTGGGGCTAGGAATCCACAAGAAAAGGGTGTCTCTCATTGTCCCCTCGCAACTCAGATATCCCACAATTCACTAGTATTCTTCTACACTTGTCCCGATTTCCACCAACTCTCTTCTTCTTGACCTGTCCAACCCAAGGAATGTACCCATTCACTACTCTCAATACATCGAGTGTCTCATTCGTTTATTAGGGTCTCTTTGGCACAAGTAACCGGGAATCTCCTACTGGGAACTCAAGGGAACTCACTGTTAGGAAAAATTACCATGAAAACAACAACACTTGTTGTTACAATGCAACTCACACTAGAGTTCACTCTTTAGGCCTGATAACCTGGTTCTTCAATCCTCGGCTCAAAAATGCTCCAAAGCGCTCCAACATGTTACATAATTCGCCTAGCCTTCTTGCTCTAGCTCTAGTGCTCTTTTTCTATGTTCTTTGCTAGTTGTTCATGCAAAATGTGACTGTGAAAAACTGTTTGTTCTCTCCAAACGAATTTCCTCTATTTTCCCCAAGTAAATTGACTACTCACTCTACCCAATGTTGATTGTACATCAACCCCATGCTCCTCAATAACTATGGGATGGGACTCTCACACCCACCCTCTTACATGAGATTAATGATTGGGCTCTCATACACTCAAACATAAATAGAGGTTATCCCCATTGATAATACTATTAAGGAAAGTGGGTTGAATTAATACCCATAAATAATTTCCCCCCTTGGACCCCTCTTAGACACTTCTTTATCTTATTGAAAACTCACCCCCCATCTATGTCTAGATCCCATAACAACTGGCATCACATTTTATTTATTAAAATTCAGAAAATGCATTTTGCATATTACATCGCTTGGCCATAGCCACATTCATATATACATTATGCATTAATTAAATTGGAGATTATAGTGGGGATGTTATATTCTCCCTCCCCTACAATTGTGCACCATTATCAATGCACAACACCATGCCAAAAAACATATACAATTTTACATCACAATACTTAGAAAATAAAAATTCTGCATTTTCACAACTCCAACAACAGTTCCAAGCATTATCTCATATTTCTCTCAACTTGTTGAAGCAAGGAATGTGCCCCCTTCACTGCTCTCAATACATTAGGTCGCAGAATTATTTTATTAGGGATATCAACGCAGGTGACCATGAATTTTGATATGTGGCTCCGAAAATCTAGCTGCCCAAAAATGGAGTCTTGCATTTTTAGCTTCTATTTTCTTCAAAATTGACAAAACATTGTGGGTATTCCTCCTGCATAGTTTCTTCATGCTCCCATGTTGCATGTTTAGGACCGTAGTAGGTCCATTGAACCTTTTTCGGTCCTATGGTTTTTTTCCTAACTACCTTGACTTTCTGGTCTAGGATGCATATTGGTTCCACTCGGAAATCTCCTTCATGCTCCTCCCGGATCACAGTCCAATCAATTATGTGGTTAGGGTCAGGCACATATTTCTTTAATAATGATACATGAAATACATTATGCACTCTCATGGATGTAGCCAATGTTAGCATGTATGCAACTCTCTCTATCTTCTCTAATATTTCAAAAGGCCCACAATATCTTGCTGCCAACTTTGGGCATCAACCCAATCTTAGCAAACTTCTCTTTGCTTCCACTTTCAGAAATACATGTCGCCCACTTTAAAATATCTAAAGACTATGCTTTTGTCTTCATAAGTTTTCTACCTGTCTTGGGCAATCTTTAAATTCTACCTAATCCTAGTCATCTGCTCTTCCATTTCCTTTAACAATTATGGGCCAATGACAGCTCTGTCTGCTAGGTTATTCAAGTCCATTGGTGTGTTACACTTCCTGCCATACAATGTTTCAAATGGGCTCATTTTTAATGAATATTTATACCCATTATTGTAAGCAAACTCTATTAAGTGAATGTAGTCTTCCCACTTTGATGGTTGGTCCATCACATGCATTCTGAGAATGTCTTCAATTGTTATGTTGGTTCTCTTTGTTTGTCCATCTAAGTCCAGGTGATATGTTGCACTGAGATTTAATTTTTTTCCAAAGCATTTGAACAGCCCTCTCGAAAAATTGGATGTGAATTTTGTATCTCTATTTGAAATCATTTCCTTAGGCACCCCATGTAGTCTGTAAACTTCTAATGTAAATCTCTACAATATTTGTTTCCTTGTGTGTCGTCTTCACAGGAATAAAATGTGTAGCCTTTGTCAATTTATCCACCACCACCATGATGGAATCATGATGCTTCACTATTCAACTTTGTAATAAAATCAATTGTAACCACTTCCTATTTCCACTCAGGATTGAGAAATGACTATAGCAACCCCACTGGATGTCTATGTTCTGTCTTCACCTTTTGACACTCCAGGCATCTAGAAATATAATTAGACACTTCTTTCTTCATTCCTAGCCAAAAGTATTGGCTTCTTACAACTACGATTTTTTTATGATATCTTAGGTGCCCAACATATGGCACATTGTGCATTTTCCTTGGCCCTATATTTTCCATCTCTCCTAAATTTGGCACATATATATTTCCTCTATACATGAGGATTCCATCCTCTTTCAGCTCATAATTTTTAAATTTCTATTGTAAATTGTCTCGTTGTAATGCTTCTTTTATTTATAAATATTGTTGATATGAAATTGTTGCTTCAATAATTTTATCTTTTAAATCAGATCTATACATGCTCATGGTTGTAGCATGCATTTCATGTTCTCTTTTTTTGAGTGCATTAGCCACATGGGTTTCTTTTCCTTTGATATGTTTAATTCCCAAGTCATATTCACTAAGAAATTCAAGCTATCTAGTTTTTTCGGCATTTAATATTGGTTGTCCAAACAAATGTTTCAAAGAACATTGGTCTGTCCTTAGCTCAAATATTCGACCCATGAGGTAATGTCTCCACGTTTTTAGTACATGCACAATTGTTAATTCCAATTCATGTGTAGCATAATTCCTCTCATGCTACTTTAATTTCCGGGACTCGTAGCACACCACATGATCCTTTTGAGTGAGGACCACACCAAGCCCTTCCTTGCACGCATCAGTGCACGCTACAAAATCTTCATCTGGATCTGCAATCTTCAAGATTGATGCACTTGTAAAAATGTCTTTCAACTGCTGAAATCTCTCTTCACACTTGGAAGTACATTCAAATTTCACTCCTTTCTTTTGCAAAGAAGTGATTAGGCTTGCAATCTTTGAAAAACATTCTATTAATCTTCGGTAATAAATGGAAAGACATGTTATAGCGCAAGTTGTAGGTTGGTAAAATCCCGACCCAATCACAAAACAAGTGCTAGAACTTGAGAATCATACACCCAATGTCACCTCGATGTAGGTACCGCACTTCAAGGGTGACTGGGTCACTCTGGGGAGGCAATCCCGGTGACCCTAGGGGGGTTGATATGGATATGGATATAAAAATAAGTGAATCCCCTAGAGATCAAGTCTAAGTGGGATGAAAGGTGGGAAAATATGCCTTGTAAGTCAAGTAATTGTTTCCCCACAGATATAGTACTTCTTCGGATGATTGTACCTGCTCGAGACAGAATAAAAGACACTTTGCAATGATATACGTTAGCTGGATCAACAAGTAAAGATTTTTGTCCCTAATTTGCAGCAGTAAATGATAGTTTATATCATCAACTAAAACATCTAAATCAGCATACAAGGATCTAAACTAGTTAAGTAAATCAACATCAAGATTAGCAATGAATATAGACTGAAATATGGAACTTAAGAAGCTAGAGAAGATGGTTGTTGTAAACATGTGTTTTCTGTAGAAAATTGCAGCCTTATGGATGTAGCATTCAGTGGCATGTAGCAGAAAAATCAACCATGGAAAAGTGCCAAGAACTAGCCGAAAAGGTGTGCCCTAGTTAGTAGAGTAAGTGAGCAAAAATTAGGAGCTAGTCTAGGGTTAGTTTAGGAGTTATATCTAGTAGTTTATCTAGGTTAGAATGGTTGTAGGTTAGGGTTTGTAACAAAAAGCAAGGTAATGGGAGAGAGGGGACACCCTAGTGGGGAAGACTCCACTCAATGAGGCAAATCAACTTCAAGCAAGAAACCTTTCGAAAGATCAAAAATTGTGTTTCCCAAGGCAGTGATTCTATATCTCCAATGCAAAAAATTATGACTAGTGCCTATACTATTGGGTTAATAGAGTCAAATAAACAAAGAGCTAGAGAAGCTATTTCTTTGGGGGTGTAAGCCCTTTTACTTCCCAAAGAAATTTTCTCTAGCTAGGGTTTAAGCTAAGAGGGTGTATGCCCTTACACTTCTCTTATCAAACCCTTATATAATCAATGAGATGAATCATAAAATGATGAATACTATGGTGGGGGTGTATGCCATTATACTTCCCACCTATCTCCTAGCATAACAATACTTGACTTGAAAAAATGATATCATAATAGTAAAAGACCATACCAAGACCAAGAGAAATGCCAAGATAATCCACCATAAAAGCTAGAAAACATCATCCAAGGCTAGCGCCTCACTACTCCATCAACCATTCATCAATATAGCCATAAACAAGTGCACAAGAGATAAAAAGAACCAAGTGTAGCGAAATTTTCAGACCAAGTCCTCTCACAATGAGGGAGAGTTATCATAAAAATGAGATCTTATAATCTCTATTTATACAAAATGTAGCTAACATAGTTTGTCCACATACTTTAGGGTAAAACAAAAGATTAGGGGTTAACAACCCCAATATTTCCCCTTTTACAAAATAATATTAAACAATTTCTTAAAATTTCACTTTTGCACAAATAAAACCCTAATTTTAGAAGCACGGCTCCCCTTTAGGGGACGTTTTTCCACTTTAAGGAAATCGTTGGTGTTGGAGAAGCATGGGTAGGCCTCCAAAGGCCACATGTCAAGCATATAATCACTTTCATCATGGTGGAGACCCTCTTCTCCTCAAAATGTCCATGTGTCAAAAGAGTGGCACCTCACCACATGCCCTAGCCCCAAAAGCATGACATCAAGCTAAAAAATAGGACGTTTTTCCCCTCCTGGGAAAATCGTTTGGCAAGTGAGGGTTGGGTTATGTCGTCCAAGTCATCATCAAGGCCTTCCAAGTCTAATCTCTCTCATCCGGAATGTGGTCCCCTAGCATCCAACTTGTGGGCTTGTAGCCCCATGGAAGCCCAAGCTAGGCTTTTTCTCCCAAAACTATCCACCAACTAGGTCCTGCAAAGAAAAATGAGCACACCCTCCAAGGATATTAAGTCATAACATCATGATAAGTGAATCCAATCAATAAATAAGCCATCCAAGCATGTGCATCAAATATCACTATATCAAACAATTAATAGCTCAAAGACACTATGCGACTTGTCAAGCTTGAATATGGGAGGGTTGACGAGGTGTCCTATTGGGTAGATCGTGCCCTAGGTCAAGAAGAGTTTGCAAGAGATCCCTCTCTAATTCATGTAAAGTGGATGAAGTGGTTGGGGCCAAGACTCAAAGGGCATAGGGCTCATGACATATAAGGGGTCGTAGTGTCTCATTCATGGGTGCCTTTGTAGATGGTGTGTGGTACCTTCGTCCGCAATGCACTTTTTCCAAGCCCATTAATTGTCTTTTATATTTTTTATTTATTTTCTTTCAGTATAGCAAAAGGAGAGGTTGAAGGTCACTACCCTGACATGGTGACCAGGTGATGGCAATGTCACCCACAAACACCAAATGGAAATGAGAAGGTCGGCTCGTGATGAGACCCCCTTTCTCACAACCATGCAACTGAGAGCCATTACCCTGGTTTGGTGACCGGATGATGGTAAAGTCATACCACTAGATGTTCATGGACATGATAAGGTCAGCTCGTGATGAGACCTCCTATCCTTCAACTAACCTTTTAAGTATTCTTTATTATGTTGTGGGTCCCCTTTACTCAAAGATAAGTGTTTCATTGCTTTCTTGGGTGAAGCATCTAAAAGGTTTATACAAGGATTTTATCTTTTACCCAACATCAACCCCTCTGTGCCTTCAACCTCTTCTTCCCATAGAATGAGGGACAACCCCTTCTTGCGTCAATACACCCTAAAATCCCAAGAGATGAGGAAATGGAGGGGAACCATGATGGAAAGTGGTAAGTATGGTCGAGAACGGTACAATGGCTCATTAAGGGAGTTCCCAATAGCAAACCCATTCCCAAGGAAAACCACTTCCTAAGGCACAATGTCAACCACCAAGGTGAAGCAGGGAAAAAGGCATAATGTCCAAGCATATATCATGAAATCTAGAGCAATCTAAGATACAACATAATCACATGGCTTAAATATTGAAATGATGCTCACCATAATACTGACTTGTACCTCATGGAGCAAGGCCCATTACCTTCTGGAAGTCAGTTGGTGTGGTGGATTCCATGTACAAAACTGTGACCATCTATGGTGGTGAGTGTGTTTTCCATCTGTGAAAAAGGGTATTGCTAGTCATGTAGTCTATCGGCACTCCATATCTACAACTTCAAGGCCTCGATACATCATCTCCTTAGTTATCCACAAAATGGGGATAAAAAGACCCATAAATGATTTGACCTCTGTCACATTTCTTGGCACTGGCCATTTTCTAATGGTCTCTAACTTCTCGAGAGCAATTTCTATCTCATCTGTTGAAATAATATGCCCCAAGTAGTGAATAATTTTTTTGAAAAAATATGCATTTATTTAGTTTGGCATACAATTTATGTTCTCTTAAAACTTGTGGCACCATTCTTAAATGTTGCTCATGTTCCTCCTCTGTCTTTGAGTAAATGAATATATCATCCAGGAACACAATCACAAATTTGTCTATGTATTCTTTGAACACTCCATTCATCATGCACATCAAAACAAATGGGGCATTTGATAGCCCAAATGGTACTACCATAAATTCATAATTCTCATATCTTGTTCAAAACGTTGTCTTGTTAATGTCTTCTTCCTTTATCCTCACTTGGTGATAACCTGATCTCAAGTCAATCTTGGAAAATATTCTTGCACCTTTCATTTGATCAAATAGATTATCAATCCTTGGCAAAGGATATTTTCTCTTTATAGTAACCTTATTCAACTATCTAAAATCAATACATAGCCTTAAGGTTCCATCATTCTTCTTCACAAAAAGAATTGGGGCACCCCAAGGTGACACACTTGGGTGTATATACCCCTTCTTCAAAATTTCCTCAAGCAACATCTACAACTCCTTCAATTTTGGTGTTCCCATTCTGTAAGGTGTCTTGGACATTGGGGCAGCTCCTAACACCAAATAAATAGAGAAATGAATGTCTCTCTTTGGTGGAAATCCTAGGATTTCCCAAAAAACATCTTTAAAATCCCTCAATACTATATGGTCTTCAATACTTTCCACTTTAGCTCTGGCTGCCTCTTCCATATGGGCTGCAAAAACTTGGCATCTCTTCATGAAGCTCTTTTTCAGCTGCATGGCTGAAATTTCTCTAACAACTGCAACTCTTGGAATTCATTGAATCTTGTCTTGTTATCTTTATTCATCAAGACAAATGATTGTCTTCTTGTAACAATCTAGGAAAGCATGGTGTTTTTCTAGCCAATCCATGCCAATTAGACAATCATATGAACCTAAAGGTATGGTTTTCACATCTACCTCTGTGTTGAGTCCATTCATGACTATTCGGAAATCTTCAACTAGCTCACTGATTTTCCTCTTAGCCCCTATAGCTAATTGAACTAACCAAGGTTTCTTATGCTTACTCCTTTGTAAGCAAAATCTTTCAACAATGTTAGAGTTTATGTAACTATGGCTATCTCCATAATCAATTAAAATTGTTATGGGCTGGTTATTAATCTTACCTTCCACCTCAATCATGGGGATTGATACTATGCTTACTTGTTGCCTGATGCTGCATAAATCCTTGGCATGCTTATACCATGTCTTTCATTGTTTTAGCCTCTTGAATGTTGTGGGAAATCCTTATTCTTTCTCCTTTGTGAGGGATGTCCCTATACAAGTGATTTCCCTCACATCCCCAACATTGTACAAGTTGTTGCCTTGGTCTTTTCTCAAATGAATCTGCCATCTTGGGCTCGTTTTGGGTTTACTATCCTTGTTGATTTGCTTGGGAGGTGTTCTTGAAAAAGGGGGGCTTAAAACCTTTCTTCCTTTGATTCATCTTTCCTTTCATCTTGTCATTCCAAGCATTTTGGAAGATCGGCCTCCCTTTGCTATGCTCATAAATATTCTTTGCTCTTCTTTTGGTCTCTTCTAAAGTCCTAGGGTTATCATAGTGTATCTTGCCATTGTAGAAGGAAGGTAACCCACTCAGAAACCTTTGGATTTTGAATTTTCCATCCTTTATGAAGCCCACATACTTCATTAACTCAAAGAATCTCTTCTCATATTCATCCATTGTCATGCTTCCCAATTTGAGTTCAAAGAACTCTTTCATATTTCTTTCATAGTAATGCTAGAACAAATATTTTTGTTGGAAATATCCCTTGAACTACCTCCAAGAGACCTTCCTCTCATCAAGGTGTTTGTCTTGCTTAAGTTGATCCCACCACATGATTGTCTTTCCTTGCAAGTGGTAGGTTGAAATTCTTGTGTCTACCCTTGATGGATAGTCATGTAGCTAGAAATATTTCTTCATTTCCAATAGTTATGTCTCGGCCTCTTTCCCTTCTTATGATCACCATTGAAAGGTGGTGGCTTGATTTTCATAAGTTCACCTTACAAGATGTCTATCTCGGGTCTTCTCCTCTGCCTCCTGACAGGAGACACACTTGGGTTGTTCTTTGGCATTGAATTTGCATGAGCTCTCCTACTGGATTTCCCTGGGGAATGATGGTGCCTACTCATGCTCCTAGATTGTCAGTAATTCTCATGCTCATCCCTTTTGCTATGGAATCTGGATGTTTTCACATGTCTAACACTAGCTCCTTGTTTTGTGCCAGAATATTTATCGACATGCCTCTACAGCATATTCAGTCTCTAAAATATCTCTTCCCAGAATTTCATAATCTTCTCATTATCTTCCCTATAATTCTTCACTTCTCTCTACGGGCTTCTCATAGTTACATGCCCCTACCTGTCTCTTCTTCCATTAGACTATGTCTCAACATTTCTCATGTTGACATGTAGCCCTCTGAATTCCTCTTCGTGATTGTAGGACCCTTGGGCATCCTCCATGATTGTAGTTATCATATAGGAACCAAATTGTCTCCCTATACCTCTAAATTATGCAAGAAAATGTGCATGCAAACAATTTTCTGTTAGACAAGAATATATACACATTTTTGGAAGAAAAAAAATGCATAATTATTTTCCTCTTTAATGTCGTCAGTCATCCTCTTCTAAGTTAACTGTAAAATTTACTGTTCAGACCAATTTTATGGGTTGATAGATGGATTCTCCTAGAGACCTTTCCATTGACTATTTATTTTCCCAATTCTGAGCTCTGAGCAAAAAGTTATGGTCAATTGAATATTGTCACTTTACTCTTCTTGTGCACCTTTCATCTGTTGTACTTAATTCCAAACACCAACTCCTTTGGATTTTTGACAAAATCCCAATTGGGTTTCTTCATGCCTACATTTTGAGCAATCTGTCCAAATTTCACCCTCATCCCGGCTCCAGGCTGCTAGTTACATCTTGCTAAAGTTTTGATTATTTCTCCCTTTTAGCATTGAATGTTACAAGAATCTTCTCTTCCATCCTACACAATTTTAGGCACTCAGATTCCAATTATGGCTCCATGGATGTCTTCTATGGTCTATGAGATTTCCATTGACTACTCATGTTCCCCAAATTGACTTCTTATGAAGGAATTATGCTCTATGGAAGTAAATTGTTAACCAAATTATACCTTGCATTGTTTAGGTTGTAACTTCATCATACAAACTTTGTTTCGCTCCCTTAATAGATCGTTTGAAATATCTCATTGATCTCTTTCATTTTAGAAGTTGAAACTTTGTGTGATGCCTTTTGTACTTACAGTATAGTGAAATTCGAACTCATGAAAACATTGTTTAGGGCCTCAAAATGCCCCTGAAAGATTATGACCTTCAAAACCCTGATAATTTTCTGAAACTTTTTGCCTAGGTTTTTCTGACATGGTTGTTGATGTGGTGTTTTGGGTCCACATAGCACCCTGAGGTGATGTCATGTCACCCTCTTGGCCACCTTGGCCCTTCCTCGTCAACCTCCAACACCTTCTTCCTTCTCATTATCGCATTTTAAAGATTAAATTCTATTTCGGGCCCCATTGTAATCGACTGCCCACGTGGTACCTTGTTCGACCACAGATGGGACAGGGGTCCCATTTCCTTTGCCATCGATCCACCTAGTGCCCCTTCATTGGCCGCAGGGATGGGTCGGTCCCATCCCACACCCTTTCCCTTCGACATGTGAACTTGCATGCTCTTTGATCTTACTGTGGAGATACTTAGGGGAGATCAACAACGGAGGATCCATTTTGCATCACTAACATGCTCGAGGATTATTGACCCTTCGCGATGTGATACCACAAAACCATCAAGATATGTGTTGCATTTCTATTGGTTTCGCATCGCCAAAAAGATATTTCAAAACCGTTTTATGAGTGATATGATACCACTTATGGTATCGGATCACCACTCCACTAGTCGCCTTGCCTGCCACCGTGTCCCTGCCACATCACCTGACACATGGCCTCCATGTCACTGTTGACATCATGTGTGGAAAATTACCCATATTTTTCAAAATTTCCTAAATTTTTCAAAAATGCATAATTTCAAAATTTTCACCATGGCCGCCATGAAACTCTGAAATTAAGCTTCTAATGACCAATTTTGGCCCTGTGCATGTCAATTCAACCTCTACACCCAAAATTCGACATTCATTGAATTCTTAATGAATTTCACTATAGAAATTGGGTATTTTTCCCAATTTTGCCCAATCTCACCCTGACTACATTGAAATTTCCAAAACCTGACTAATTACAGCTCCAAACATGCTCAAACATAGGTTACAATTGGGTATTTTAACCCCTGGGCTCAAATTCCTCATGATTTTTTCCCCAATTTCACTGGAGTAATTTTGACAATAATTTGCAGGCATCCTCTGAGCTTTAATCCTACAAATTTGGCTTTTGTGTGTTGATTCTGGCCCATGTAAGCTCAATGTTGAACATGTGGCTCTGATACCAATCTGTAACGCCCCCCGGCTTAACCGAGGAACATTTCTATGAGGAAATATTCATAAAATTTTATGTTAACTAATTTCTTGTAACTTACCAACAACTATGAATTAGACACAGATTTAACCATTTTGATACCAATAATTTAATGCATCTACAACATAATGAATTAAACATTAATGCAATTAATTAAATCATTACAAAAGCACATAAGTCATCCCCATTCACAAAGTAAAAATGCACATCAGTTAACTCATAAATTAACTTAGAAAAATAGTTAAACACCTATATTTTCAAAACACTTGTGCAACCAGTTGCTTGGGACGGACGTTCCACCCAACCATAGACTTATTGTTCTAGATATCAAAAACAAGTCACCCCTGAGCTAGGGCTAGGGATCCACAAGAAAAAGGTGTCTCTCATTGTCCCCTCGTAGCTCATATACCCCACAACCCACTAGTATTCTCCTACACCTATCCTGATTTTCACCAGGTCTCTTTCTCTTGACCTGCCCAACCCAAGAAATGTACCCATTTACTACTCTCAGTCCATCGGGCGTCCCATTCGTTTAGCAGGGTCTCTCTAGCATAGGTAACCATGAATCTCTCTACTAGGAACTCACTGCTAAGTAAACTATGAGGGAAAAAAAAACAACACTTGTTGTTACAGTGCAACTCACACAGAAGTTCACTCTTCATGCCCGACAACCTAGTTCTTCAGTCTTCAGCTCCAAAAGTGATCCACAATGCTCTAGAATTTTCCTACCCTTCTTTCTCTAGCTCCAGTGCTCTTTTCTGTGTTCTCTGCTTGTTGTTCATGCAAAACATGATTGTGAAAAAATGTTTGTTCTCCCCATACAAATTTCCTCTCTTTCCCCCAAGTAAATTGATTGTTCACTCTTCCCAATGTTGATTGTACATCAACCCCATGCTCCCCAATAATTCTGGGATGTGACTCTCACACCCACCCTCTTACATGAGTTTAATGATTGGGCTCTCATACATTCAAATAAAAACAGAAGTTAATGATAATACGATTCAGGAAAGTGTGTTGAATTAATACCCATAAATCATTTTCCCCATTGGACCCCTCTTAGACACTTACTTCTCTTGTGTAAAACTCAACCCCCATCTCTATCCATATCTCACAACAAATGACATCACATTTTATTTATTAAAATTCAGAAAATACAATTTGCATATTACATTGCTTGGCCATAGCTACATTCATATCTGCATTATGCATTAATTAAACTAGGGATTATATTGAGGATGTTACATTAAATATTCTTGTATATTCTTAGGAGTATTAGCAATGATGATAATCTAAGCATGTAATGTAGCTTGTTGCATTATCATGCTCCCATCATATCAAACCATATGAACTCTTGCAAGAATATCTTTACATTTTTCTCTCTCAAGGAAAGCAATAATATTGCACCCCTGAGCTTCAATGCTTGCACTTTCATCATCACTTCTACCCTCTAGAATCGTTTTTACAAATTTTCTTACAACCTTGAAGATGAGATTACCCCAAAGTTCTACAAAACTCTGACAAATGCACCATTTATCATTGAATACAACGTTTTGAACAGCTAGAAGCAAGATTAATAATGATGTTGTGGCATAGTGCTTACCCAAAACATGCCCAATACTCAAAGTGACATTACGTATAGATTCACTCTCATCTGCAAGGCCATCTGGAATCATTGGTGATACATGGGGCAAGTAATTTTGAAAATGGGAACCAAGGATCTTGGAAGACACTTAAAGAGAGTGAAATCTCTATCTCGACCAGATCCCTTATGATGAGAACCATTTCAGAGGAAATATGGAAGAAACAAATCGGAGTGTTCCCTACCTAGTGCAGCTAGCACCTCACTCAAACTATGTGCATCTCTTGATCACACACCATTGCTACCATTTGACTTTAGAGTCTCCATTAACCAAGGCTAATGAAGGATGAAAGCTAACATTTGAAATCTAATAGTGAACTTAAGGATAAAACTCTAGCAAATGGTATTGATTCTAATGGTAGGGGGGCACTGAAGGAAAGCGATGCACTCTCAAATACAACAGTCTGATTTGGCTTGTATGCAACTAGTTATTCAGAAGGATGATATTGATGCATGTTGTAAGTACACATCTGTTGGATAGATCAGTTGTTTCAGATGCTCCCTATTGCCCCAAAGAATCACCAAGTGCTTTGATTGGAGACATCCCATCTGTGAATTTGAGAATTATTGGACAATCTATGCTTGAGAAAATTTAGGTAGGCCTATCCCCTTGACAATGGATATTTTTTCTCTGATTAATAGGGAAGACACCTCTTCAACGTCATATAATACTTTTCTCAATGAAAATTGAGTAGGGGAATCATGATATGATATAAGATTTGGTAATCTTTTTTATTTCATATCATGTTTTGTGGTAACTGAATGCTAGCTGCAAACGTAACTGAGTGGTATTGTTTCTTTTTCAAGTCCTTGAATCATCTCTCTTTAGAGATCTGATGTTGGAGAAGGACGTTACAACATTTAGTGCATTAACATATTTACGAGAAATTGGCAACACGTTATTACAAATATGATGCATTGAATTTATCCTACAAATTTATGAAATATTTAAGTGATAATTCCATGATGTTGAAGCAGTAATAATTTTCCACTATTTCTAGTTGATCAGTAATTATTGTGGATGTATTAGTATACTCTTTCAATTGAATAACACCTTGTTATGCATGATCATTCCAAGAGGAATGACGCTGCATCCTTAACTATTTCCATGAAGCATAACAATAAGGAAGGAAACTACTCCAGTTAAGATTATTCAGTTGCAATACCAAGGCTTCTTTCCTATACATAAATCATAATGTAAGAAGTCTTGAAATATTGTATCTGCAAAGAGTATTCTATTTTATTATTGATGTATTATTCATTAGATCAATCCCCTTTTGTGGATTGATCATGTCGGGCATTGTAAATGATCAAATCCCCTTTTGCGGATTGGTCAAACCCTAATTGTAACATGCTAAATGAGAAGTCGGCCCCCAAAATATATTAAAGTGGTTATAACCACCCAGAATAAGAAGTATTCCCTACCAGTGAAAAGACACCTCAGTTCACCACCTACCAGATTGTATAAATAAGAGAGGCCAGCGCCTCATTTGTTCACTCACTCACTTGATCATCAGAGCGCAAGTTTGGAGCTGCAGTTGGAGAGGAATGAAGAGAGAGAGAGGCGCATACTTGGGAGAGGAATTTTTGTATTGTTTGGTTTATTCTCTTGGCATTGTATTGGCTATCTATATTAGGGAAGTTTTTGTTGGATTTTCTCCCCCATGAGGGTTTCCCAGGATAAATGATGTGTCTCTTGTGATTGTGTATTTCTCAGTGATCCTATCTATGCTATGGTTATCTTGTAAATTGAAAAGAAACCTAATAATAGCTTAAACTCTAACATGGTATCAGAGCTAAGCTGAAGAAAGCATCTTTCACAAGAAGAAGAACAACGTCATTGTTGTCGTACATGAAAACTAGGGATTTTATTGAAGAAGATTTTCAGCCTCAAAACCATCAAGAAAAGTGCACCCTAACCCAAGGAATTCTTTGGCACCTTCAACGCACCTTTTCAGTGGGTAGATCTCCCGGAAAGTGAAACCCTAGTTTTCACCAGTACCAGAAAACCAAAAGCACCAGTCCATAAATCCATTGGTCAAGTTTGAGGGGGTAAAATTTGGATTTTCAGAAATTTGACTGCACCATCTTACTCGCCTTAGCTCATCGCATCTATCCTCTGGATCAAAATTTCAAAATTTGAAGTTTGAAAAATTAGGGTTTCCTCATAAAACCCTAAGTTGCAGTTGCAGTCTCAGAATCAGTTGCAGTTTCAAATGCAGTTGCAGTTTTAGTTGAAGTATCAGCCGTAGTACCAGTTGCAGTCACCCTTGAAGTTTTTAAGAGTTGGTAATTATTACCGCTGCTACCAGATGGTGCCACTACCTGCAAATGCTATCTGAGTTATGTACCCACATATGTTTAGATTGTTAATCTTTAAAGAGTATTTGTAGGAGAAGGGATCTCTTGCCATAGATCCAGAAGGATCTCAAGATCCAACACATTCAGAGGAATAATGCAACCTACATTTGATTATTCTGATATGCATCTATTTGTTATGACATTATTTTGATCTAGATTGCATGTTGAAGCTATGATCATCATACTAACCTTTGGTCAAAATTAAAGTCAATGTATTAGATGGATTAAAGTTGAGATCATAGAGTTTATTCTCCAACCCAACCTTTTGTCAAGATAGCATATTGTCTTAGTACAAGAAGACAAGTTGAAGAAAGCACTCGTCATATTGAGTGAAGGAGACTTGGAAGAAAAGCAGCATACTCATTCTTTAGGACAAGTCTCCAGGTTCCAGGTTTGATTAATTAAGCTGATAAGATTCAAAGTTGCACTTGACAAGTTGATGACTACCCCTTTACAAGTAAACATTATAGTTGAGGTAGTAGTCTTTGAAAAGTATTATGCTTGGTAGCATGTGAGCATATTGAGATAAATGCTTAATGTAATCATTTACCAGATACAACTAACATATCCTCTAGGAGAAACTTCTTGTGTTGATTCCAGGTTACCATGGACGAATGTGTGATCACAACACTGGAAGAGTGTTGATCTCATTTCGTATTGTATTCCTTACTTTTGATCCTTGTTTTAGATAGGTCACAAGTGATAGCTCTAAAGGAGCTACTGTGATGATTACTCATGCTATTGTTTTATCTACTATTATCAAAAGAGTATTATTCTTTCTTGTTGTTTTGTTGACCTTGTTCCAGGTCACAGGTGGTAACCCTGAGGAAGCTATAGTGAAGGTTGTTGAAGGAAACATATTATATGAGACATGAAGCAGACTATGTACATGACCATATACACTCATGTACCAAAGAAGATGAAGAAGAAGCTATCTTTTGAGACTCAGAGTATCTCATATGAAGATTAATTGTAAGGAGCAGAAGGCTCCAAAGATGAGCGAACATTAGATCAAGATCTCACAGCAGAATTGTTTAAAGGATAATGAAGCCACTTTGACAAGAAGCAGAACTCGATTGAAGCATGACTCGGTCCTTCATATTTAGACTTGGTATTCAACACCAAGTATACCCTGTAAGAGATGATGAAGTCCTTGTAGACTCAGAAGAAATCGAGAGTAAGCCTGATCTCAGAAAGGATCAGATGAAGAGACAACTTCCAGGATTGAGAGACAGATGTCGTGAGAAGACTAGATCGTAGCTTCAAAAACTTCTAGGAGATATGAAATCTCCTGGGAAGATTCCCTTGTTTCAGTAACAGGGAAGGAAGCCAGTCAGAAAGACTAGGATATGGATTCTTCCGTGAGACTAGAAGAGAAGTCATTATTGACTTCCAAGATTGATCTATACAGATCAAGCGTGTTGCAGATATACAAAGCTTGATGTGTGTCCAGAGGATTCTCCTAGCAAAAGGGAGAAGACTATGACGAGACACTTATTGAAGAAATAGTTCCAGTACTTATGAAGACAACCAAAACAACCATGATTCATATATAGTATGAGATGCAGGGGGAGCAATCCCCATATTTAAAATTGAGTGGCAGTTGGTGAAGTACATTACTTGGGTCATGGAGACATGACTACAATGAAAGATAGAGTTACCTCCATGAAAGAAGAAGAGATACCTTCAGTATTAGTTATTGAGCCACTCTCGGTTTCAGATGAAGTTGTTTTCATGATAGAATAAGAGGAGTTACTCACAAATTTCAGCAGCCACAGTGAGGATGTAGCAATCATTCTCAGCTTTAGAGCAGGTGCAAGTGCATAGTCCCAGTTCCAGAAGGAACAGTTGTAGAAAGAGGAGAGGACATACTCTCAAGCAGTGAGACAAATAGTTCTTTGCAGAGAGCACATAGAGCTAGCACACGATTGTGCAAATTGAGTTGCAGCTGAGCAAGTGTACTAGATTGGTACAATGTAATGAGAAAATTTGATTTGAGGATTGAAGATAGAAAGACTCATGTCTGCCAGTTGAAGGAAGCTCTGTACGTTTTGAAGCAAGCTCCTAGAGCTTGGTATGGAAGAATTGATAGTTTCCTGACGAGATTGAGATTTACCAAGAGTAAAGTTGATTCTAACCTTTATCTCAAGGTTATGAATTATGAGCCAGTGATGTTACTACTATATGTACATGATGTATTCTTGACAAGATGAAGAAAATCTCATCACAGATTGCAGAAGAAGCTCACTACAGAGTTTGATGGAAGACCTAAATGCATTATCTCTTAGGTCTTGAAGTTTGGCAGAGCACATAAAAGATCTTCCTTAACCAAGGGAAGTATGCAGTTAAAATGAAGAGGTTTGACATGTTGAAATATATATCCATGTACACACCCATGGAAACAAAGTTGAAACTCCTAGTAGATACCTCATCAGAATTGGTTGATGCTACTTTGTACAGACAAATTATTGGTTCGATGATGTATCTGACGAATACAAGGCCAAATATATGTTTTTTCTAGAGTTAGTATCTGGTAGAACCCAGACATGTTCACATTGTCGCTGCAAAACATATGATGAGGTACCTTAAGGGTACATTAGATCTCAGTTATGATGGAGATCATGACTTCAGACTGAGTGGTTACATCAATTCAGATTGAGCTAGAAGTGTTTCTGATAGAAAGAGCACTTCAAGATGTTGTTTCAATCTGAGGTCAGCCATGACTTCATGGCAGAGTAGGGAGCAATTCATCATTGCTCCAAGCATGACATAAGTGAAATACATTGTTACATGTTCCGCCAGTTGTGAAGTCATATGGCTTCGGATGTTGTTGACAGATCTATTTGATCTGGAGATGGAAGCCATCATGAACCTATGTATTAACCAAAGTTATATGAAGAACCATGTGTTCCATGATGAGTCGAAGCACATAGAGATCCGATATCACTTGATTCGTGATATGTTGCAAAGAGGAGCCATAAAGCTCGAATATGTTAGCACAGATGAACATGTTGTTGATGTGTTGACCAAGCTTCTATCTCATGTAAAGTTTGAGCACTTTCGAGATAAGATTGGTGTAGTCCTAAAGGACCTCCTTCGAAAGGGGGAGTAGTGTTGTGATGCAAGCCTTGTGTTGTTGATGTGCCACCTTAATTGTTGTGTTGATGTGCCAGCTTAATTGTTGTGTTGATGCGCCAGCTTAATTGTTGTGATGATGTGCCATCTTAATTGTTGTGATGATGTGCCAGCCTAGTGTTGTGATGCCAGCTTAATTGTTGTGATGATGTGCCAGCCTCGTGTTGTGATGATGTGCCAGCCTCGTGCTGTGATGATGTGTCAGCCTCGTGCTGTGATGCCAGCTCTGTGTTGATGATATTGTGTAGCTAACTTCATGTTGTGATGCCAACCTCGTGTTGAAGACTCTCAGCATAGTGTTGATGTTGATGATGCTCCAGCCTTTGTGCTGTGACATTGTTGTTTTTGATGTTGTATCAGCCTTGTGTTGTTATTGATGATGATTATGTATTAGTGTTATACTAATCCATGTTGATGCAGTTGATGATGATGATGCCACTTCAGCTTCTTGTTGAAGATGATGATGCCACTTCAGTGTCTTGCTAAAGATGATGATGATGATGCCACTTCAACTCCTTGCTGAAGATGATTATGATGATGATGATATTACCTTAGCCTCATGTTGATGAGGATGATGATGCCATTCCAACTCCCTACCGTGAATGATGATATTGATGATGAGAAAAACTTCCGATGATTTATAGATATGTCAGTTAGTGTTTCAAGATGCTATTGATGATGTTGCCCTCTCTCTCGCCTGATGTTGTTGTAGAATACCCTTCTTGTTAAGGGGGAGTGTTGAAATATTGTAACTGCAAAGAGTATTCTATTTTATTATTGATGTATTATTCATTAGATTAATCGTGGATTGATCATGTCGAGCATTGTAAATGACCAAATCCCCTTTTGCGGATTGGTCAAACACTAATTGTAACATGATAAATGAGAAATCGACCCCCATAATATATTAAAGTGGTTATAACCACCCAGAATAAGAAGTCGGCCTTGCCAGTGAAAAGACACCTCAGTTCAGCACCTGCCAGATTGTATAAATAAGAGAGCTCAGTGCCTCATTTGTTCACTCACTCACTTGATCATCAGAGCGCAAGTTTGGAACTGCAGTTGGAGAGGAAGGAAGAGAGAGAGAGGCGCATACTTGGGAGAGGACTTTCTGTATTGTTTGGTTTATTCTCTTGGCATTGTATTGGCTATCTATATTAAGGAAGTTTTTTATGGGTTTTCTCCCCCATGAAGGTTTTCTAGGATAAATGATGTGTCTCTTGTGATTGTGTATTTCTCAGAGATCCTATCTATGCTATGGTTATCTAGTAAATTGAAAAGAAACCTAATAATAGTTTAAACTCTAACAAGAAGTGCATGATGTGGATTAGATTGTAAATTAATTGTTGAGAGTTTTTCAATGGACAAGGAAATTGCATTTGGTAAGAGTATTTTGTTTAATTTTATGGTTTGTATACCATTGTATCAAATTGTCAAAATATATTGCGAGGTATAATGTTCACAATTTTACATGGAGCAAAAATTGATCTATATTTTCGGTTACTGTATTGTTTATAAACTTTGTATTAGTTGAAGTGAGCATTAAAAAATGCTTTGTGAATTTCCTGCTATATTTTTTGGTATCAACAAATGTTTGCCCAAGTCTTCCCCATTTAATAAATATATATATATATATATATTTCAGAAATATTGAGATAATATTAAAATAAACTCTAAAATAATAGGGGTAAGTTCACACTCACGTATCTCTATTAAAACTTATGAAAGAAGACACTCTTCAAAACGGTATGAACCAGGGAATTTATATTCGAATGAAAATAGATAAACCTTTTTTTGAACGTTATACTGCATATGCAAAGGAGTTGTGATTAAATGTGGCATTTTGGACTTACTTTACTTTGTTTCCCACTAATTTATGCGTTTCTCCACATTTTACAGCTTGTCGATTATGCCTGTGAAAAAACTTATCATCTGCAATTTGAAGTAGATGATCAAATAGACCATACTCTACTCTACAAACAATCACATATGGCCACCACACATTGTCATGTTATAGGAAGTATTTTGAAGCAGTAAATGTTTCTTTTGGAATGCAGATGTATGACTATATCTCTAACATGATTAGAGTCGAATAAGATTAAATTTTGTAAAATATATTATCCATGAGAATTGATGGGCTATATAGTTAGTTGACCACATTGTCAAGTGATAATATAATTTAGAGATTTGGGTGGGGTGGTTCCAAGTTAAGGTGACGTAATTTTAATTTAGAGATTTATAATATAATTTAGAGATTTGGGTGGGGTGGTTGCAAGTTAAGGTGACATATGTATAATTTAGAGATTTGGGTGTGGTGGTTGCAAGTTAAGTCAACATAATTTTTGGAAAATAACATCTTGGGATTAAATCTTGATTGAGTTATTTTTGATGATGTAAGATGATGGTCGTTCATCTTGAGTTGGAAAAAAAAAAAGTCATCTGGACAAATGACATGGTGACTTGACAACAGTGAACCCTTGACTGAAGTTTTCAATGTTTCACCATTCTTGATACAAGTTGACAAGAAATTGGATAAAATTTGAGTCCATTTACATTGGACCTATGTTTCTCACATCGTCAATTTCTTGATCCATGTATGATATATCCTTAATTGTGACATCATGGGTGCACTCTAGATTTAACAAGAATTAGTATACCTCAATTAACAACTTGATTAATACATTAATCTGCACCTCGATAAATGTCTTGATTTATTCTTTGATTATAGCTCCAACCAATACTTTTAATTAACTTACACTTAGATTATTATCTTGATTGCTACATTGTTGTGACGTGTTTATTTAGATGAGAACATGTAGTTCTTTTTTTTCAAGGAAAACCTGCGCACTTCTTTGTATTTGCAGATGATACCTAGAGTAAATTTGTTGGTGTTGATTACACCCGAATCAGCAAGGACATCAAGTTAGGCATGCAACAATTGATTATTGTAGGGGATCAACTCAAAAACCTCCTGCATAAAGCTCAAAGCACTCAATCACTCAAACTAATCCACATGGATGTGAACATGTAATTATATAGAATTGGGAAACCATTGATAAAACTTCAAAGGGAAATATATGGTTAAAAACATGGAGAACATGTAGTTACCTATCTAGGATTGGGATACCATTAATAATGGCACTATGATATGAGAGATAAAGGGTTTGTATAAGGATTCAAAGGAAATATATAGTTAGAAAATGCTAATAAAAGATTTCTATTAAAAAATATTTTCACATAATTATCTATCTAAAATTGAAAGACCATTGATGGTGGCACTCTAATATGAGACATGTGGGATTTCTATAAGTCTGGGAAGGGGAAAATTACGGTTATAAATGCCAATAAAATATTTCTATTAAAGATAAGATTTTTAAAGAAATTAAATAGTGTGACATGTCAATAAACTTAATAAATAAGAGCTTTGAAATAAGGGAGACGAAAAGGTCATACTTTTGGAGATTTTGGTATAAGTATTTTTTTCTTAAATGTTTTATACATAGCCAATGGGAGAAATTTCCTATAAATAGATGTCATTTTATGATTTAAGTCAACTTGCATTATGATTATGATTTTGTATGCTAGGTAAAATTAATTGAGCTATTCTATGATCAATGTGTTATTGAAGTTATAAGCCATAGTTTATATGATGAGACATAATTATTGTATTTTTGTACATTGTTATGTAGTGTATGTATCTTGATGTATTTTTCCTAGAAATATTTTTTTTCAGTATATTTTTATTATGTTAGAAGCCTCTTTGTTCACTCTTGCAATTTTGTAATCTTATATATACTAATACACATCTGTACATTTATGTCAATCATACTTTACTCTTGTAATTTTGTAATCTTATATATACTAATACACATTTGTACATTTATGTTAATCATACTTGCATACTTGTTTTTATGCCTTTACTTGTGTGAGTTCTTTTCTATTAATGGGAAAGTTTATAGCAATTAGTGTCAAACTTGTATCATTTGATATCGGAGTTGAACGATCACAGCGTCTAGATTTCACGCCATTTGGATTTGTAACGGTTTCCATCTCTCGCCCTTACTAGATCTCATGTTATTTTTCATTGTAAGGGTCTTTACTAGATTTCATGCCATTAGGCTTCATAAGGGTTTCCATCTCTTACCCTTACTAGATCTCACGTCATTTAGTTCGATACGATCAAGGCCCTAGATCTAGCCTCCTTAGAGGGTCTCCATCGCTTGCCCTTTGCTAGATCACTCTTTAAAAGGATTTAGATTTTTGTGCTCACACACTACTGTGTGCATATGGTGTTGAAGTCTGGTGAGGTGTTCTGACGTTATGGACAAAATCCACCTTATCGTCGGACATTGCTCACTCATTCTCAAAATTTTGTTATATTTTTTCTTGGTCCCCCGACGTTCATCGGAGTTATGACGTAGCTTGTTATTCATCGAACTTCTAACTCCTATTCGATGGTTTTCAAGACCATTGATTTTGCAATACTGACATCACCATCGCCCTGTAGCCTACCACTGTGGCACTTATGTGGCACTGTCATGTCAGCAAAGTTTTCCTCTCATGGGTGTGTTTAGCAACTAATTGGGCCTTATGTCAACTAGAGAGCTAAAAATGTAATGCTCAAAAACAATAATGACAAAACTCCCTATGAACTATGGAAAGGAAACGCAGACAACAACCTCTACATCAAGG
>JZKD02S0162690.1:67878-105134 GCA_000966675.3 Picea glauca
CAATCATATAGTGTGCATTACATTTAGAAAAAGAAAGATTAAATTAAAAGAGAGTAGCATAAATAAATATATAGACCAAACAATATATCATAATGTGATAGAAGATCTTGTTAATTATAAGTATTAAGATGAATAAATATAGTTAAGAGAATGTGCATGGAGTGAAATTAAGTTAATTATTAATTAGAAAAAAACTAATTACTAGTGCACCTTTAAGTCAAGGAGAGGAAATAAGAACAAGAATTCAAATTCAAATTGAATTGTGAGAAAAGAAAAGTGGGTTGAGAGAAGTTAAAGTGAACTAATAAATGACTAAGACTACTAATTATATGTATAACCACAAAAATAGGAAGTCATGAGAAGATCATTGGAACACCTAGGAGAGAAAATAGGAAATGTGGGAGTTGGATGAGAATAATTCATTATTTTATATTTTTAAATAGGTAATTACATGTGCATTTGTGTATATGAGTGACAAGTGGGTGGGTGAATATTAGGTAAATAGAAATTAAGTGAAATATATTTTTGCATGAGTTGGACAAGTGGCATGAGCCACAAAAACTCTAAAAACAGAACTAGGGCCAAGAGGAAAGTACTTTTTGTAGGTTAATTTTGGATGGATATCGTAACAATAATACAATTTTTCATTGGTATTTGTTGAGAGTTTGGTATTTTGAATTTTGTTGAGAAGTGGGGACTGTTATAACATCTTTTTCACCACCATAGTTTAAATGCCTTTGTTTGGACATTATCCCTTTCATATTCATCTTTGGCAGCTTGGACCCACTCACAAATCTGTTGAAAAAACCTTATTGGCATTGCACTCACACTTCATGCTCACTATAGGAGCAAGTACTCACCCTTTTCCTTCAACAAAGGTATGAGTGCATTAAGAAATGGCTAAAAGATATGAAAACCACTGAAATTATGCACTCTTGAGTAGTGTTTACAAGAAAACTAATTTTGTAACTCCCTAAAACTCGTGGAAAATGGTATCAAGCATCTTGAAATGGTATAAAAGAGGCCTGATGGAAGGAGAATGCTACAAGCATTGTTACTATATTAGACTTATGTTCTAGCCTAAGTAGTTAGAGCCATCATATCCCTGCAGTTTTTATGACCCTCATCTACTATAGAGGCTTGTCTCCAACCAGCTATCAAAACCAGGTGAGTCCCTCATAGCCAACTGGTAGTTATTATGAAGTTGTTATAGTCTACTCTACGAAAAGATTTGTATTGTTCTTCAAATTTATGCCTTTTTAATGGTTATCCCTAGCCATAGGATAGTTTTCATCTGTAACAAAATTGGTGACTCAACAAGGGAAAACTCCTTGATTTATTCTCAATATGATTTGTGTTGTTGCTTTTTTTTCTTACTTTAGGTCTTTCTATTAAGTTTCCATACTCTCTTGCCTACTATTAGTCTAGTAGATTAGTTTGCAATGGTTTTATGGGGGTGTTCTAGGGAATTTGACCCATAATTGAACATACTTACTAGTTTCTCTTAGTAACAGAGTGAGTACTTACATGTTTCTATTGGTAAAGGAGTGAGTACTCGCATGTTTCCTTCACAAAAGGTGTTATAACCCTAAATTGCACCATACATGCATACCTAGCATCAGGCCATCTTACTTACTATTTTTTCCAAGCCAGCACTGAGCAGCTCTTCTTAAAAACACTATTTTTGAAGATGTACGTGCCCTACACCACTAATGCCCATGTACACATGCTTGTTGCACCACTACAACTCACATACATACGCTATTTGCACCATTACAACCCGCGTATGCCCACAAAAGTTGCAAAAAATAAAAAATTGCAAGCAATTCGTTGAGATTACGAGCTATTGGATAGTTTCCCAACTAATCCACTGCCTATAGCCCATCACCCAACCGAATAACCATCCTTTTGTCATATAAAAGCAGGTGTTGGGGTCTCATTTCAAGGAGAAGCATAAGAACAGTGAAACTCTTCCCATTTCACTTTCCCCCCTTACCCCAAGAATTTGCATCCACATTGTGAGTTTTGAGCCAGAATTCCCTATTCTTGCCTTTTTCCTCCATTACAAGCCCAATCCATTCCCTAGAGAGAGCTGAAGAAGAGAAAGATACGTGGAAGCAGTTGGAGCTTCGTGAAGAGGGACCCGGACTGGGTTCGAGGAGCATTCGGCAATCTCCTTGTAAGTAACTTTGTGAGATTAATAGAAAGAAATACTTGTTCTGTCTCGCCATATGATGTGTTCAATATTTATGTTTGATTTACATTTTATTATGACATCTAACCCACTAATTCATATATAAGATGCATGTTCGTAGTTCTTTGTTTGTTTGTTTGTGAATGTAGGTTGACCTTGGGAGGAGACTTGTAGTCGAGGAACAACCGAACGCAAAAGCATCGACATCGGACGCAGAGTTTAAGGTAGAGTTATCAGATCCCTTTACTGTTTATTTTATGCATGAATGTGGGGTATAGTCGGGGTAGTTGTTAAAAAGTAGGAGACTTTAGACGGTTAGCTTTGCCTACACATTGAACCCTAGTGTAGTCCATAGGGGGGTTTTCCCACTATAGTAGAATTGGCAACCGTACTGGGGAAGCCTCTAGGGTTTTTAGGGATATCTTTGGGTGTTTTATTTGGTTTGATTACCTTTCTTTTTTGAGTTCTCTGTAAGTTGTTGAGTTTTTAAGGGATTCTGGTCTGCCATACTAGTACTCTCTGCCTAGTCAGCCTGACTGTTAGTTTTATTTTTGATAAGTTACAGAGGTGTACGCAGCCTGCAATGGGTCTGCACACATACATACACACCCTGCCTTTGGACAGTGTTATACATTATTTTGGTCATCTTGGTGATGTATTCACAATGGTGTACTCAGGCTCCCAACAAGAACTTTCTCCTGAGAAGAATGGCATTTATCTCCTTCCAGAAAACATATTTTCAAAGTGATTTCGCAAGCTACTTATAGCCTAGGGTGCGAGACTGACCCATTCTCATAGGCCACCTTAATCTAGGGTGCAAACTTCTCGCACTATGCTCTATACATAGGGTGCGAACTTGTTTTTAAGCTTGGAAAAGAGAAGAAGTCTCGAGGGTTCTAGAAGGGAATCTTCTAGAGAATGAGTTGGCATTCATATGGTTGTCATTTTACTAGCTTCTCTGATTTGGTGGGATCATTCTCATCCATGTAACCATCTCACCCTTTCCTATATATTGAAAGGATTCTCATGGAAAAGGTTAAGCAAGAATATTAATTGAAGAATTGGTGAAGGAATTGTGTGAAGAACCCTGCTTGAACAGAAGCTTGGAGACTCTAGTAGGTCTATCAATAAGAATTGGATATTATTCATGCAAGTACAGAGCAAGAGTGTGTGTTGGAACCAAGAATCATCGAAAGGAAGCTTGCGACATCAAGGTGATCAGGTTGTATCTTCTACTTTCGATTAATATGATACAGTGACATGTCCTTTTTCCATAAAGTCATTCTTACTTTATTGTGTAATTCCTTGATCATATACATAAGTTGACGATTGAATACATTTTTTTATCTTCACTTTGGTTGGTTTGTGTTGTCTTGGTTTTGACCTCACGAGAGTACCGGAGCGAAGCGGGAGCAACAGAGACCTAAGGAAGTGATACAAAGGTATGTCACTTGTTCCTCCTTGCTAGCTAATTCAATGGTCGTAACTTAGGGAAAGAGTCATGTCCTGTCCTGTTTTGTTCTAGATCCAGGTGGATCTAGGGAGATCTATTAGTGTCCGCACCTACCGATTAGTCCGATAACAAAATTGGCGACTCCACTGGGGATGCAACCCATTTTTTAGTGTTTTTTGGTGTTCTTCCTTGGTCGTTTGCTCTGGCCTTACCTTTGTTAATTTCTATCAATCTCTGAGTCTTCAGGAAGCCTTGACAGAGTCTCTGGGTGCAGAAGTCCCTTCAAAATTTTTGTCTTTTTCCAAAATTTTGCCTAGTTTCGGGCCTTCTCACACTGTACCCCACAGTGGCCTGCGAGAACCCCTTGAGTTCGCACTCTTCCTTTCAGTCTAGTGTGAGATTCTTGCACTCTGCCTGTAGTCAGCCTGCGAGAATGATCCATTCTCACACGGTACATCACTGATAGCCTGCGAACCCATTTTTTAAAAATTTTGGAATTAAGGTTTTTGTATGCTCAGATACCCAGATCTGTATGTGTGTCTGAAAAGAAATTCTTGGGCCATTGGTTGATTGTTTCTTGACTTCAGATTTTGTGCACGATCAGTCTTCAGAAATCAAAGTCTCTTCTTGTCCATCTTTTTCTCAACTCTCATCTCTTGACTTTTCTCAGCAAGGATATAATCTCTGATCCTAGAATCTGAGTACTTGTTTGGTTGGGAGCCAGTGATCGGTTTGAAAGTTGAGATTGTTTGTCTTTCTCATTTGCTCATTACTTGGAAAATCATTGTTCTCATGCAATTGAAAAGACTAGTTTTGTCTGCTTGTCATTTTTGTCTTCATTGAAAGATTAGTTTTTGTTTGTGGCTTTTCGTTAGTTATTGGTTTTCCTTAGTTTCACCACCATGGTGACCCTTTTTGAAAAGTTAAAAAAAAACATTTTTCTTTTTTAAATCATTTTCATTTTGAAAATATTGGAAATCAATTGTTGAAATAGATAGAGAATTGTCATTGTTACGTGATTTGTTGATATTGCATTTTAAATAAGATTGCATATCGTAGTTCAAGATTGTTCCAGAAAACTTCTCTTGCCCTCCTATAAATAGGATTCATTGAACAAGAATTGATATCTCTTCATTCCTATCTATGCATTGTTGGTTCAGAGTCTCACACAACATCGGTTTCATTTCCATTTCCTTTAAGTAACAACAACCTTTAATAATATTGCACAATTTTAAAATTTAACTAGTAACTCTTTTCTAGGACTCTATTACACCAACAATTAGCTAGGCTAGAGCTTTGGAATAGGCAGAGAGATACACTTTCCAAAGCACAAAACACACATAGCATCTTGTGTTAAGGAGTGTCAAATTCCATTTGCAACATTCTGTCCTGGGAAGCCCTTCTCACACAAGGGTCAAACCCGAAGTCGCGTTGATATTGACAGAGTTACTCATCCTGCTTTGTTGATATCGGTGTAGAGATTGCACGTATTATGGGGGTGACTTGAAGGTATACCCACAATGATGAGTGGAAGCCTCTCAAGTTTATTTCGGGCTAGATACCCTGCCCTTGCGTGTGGATCAGATTGTCGACTGTCCCCCCAGGCTTTATTGTTGTCAGTGGTAACCTTAGTGGCCTATCTTCTTAGGATATTACACAAGGTGACTGTGAAGGGGCAAGTCTTCAAGGTACCTAGAATCGACGTTGGCCAAACTCACTCGGGCCCCTTGGAGGGTATACCCACGATTATGTGTGGGAGTTTGCACCAGGGTGTAAGTCCGTTAAGCAGGTCGTCAACGTAACTTTTCCACCCTAGCCCAACCCCTTCTCATCTCGTTGTTGCGACGTTGGATTTTATCACCAACTAGTAACTTCAGAATTAGAAGGTCTTGCTTGCTTGGTGTTGTTTCCTAGAATTTTCACTAGCGCATGTTGTTTGTTTACCCAAGTTGACCACAGGATTTTCTTCGTAAGTTTGTAACTCGGTCACAATAGACCCTCCATGTCGTTCACGTAGAATGCAGGGCTAACCTCCAGAAAATCTGGAAGGTTCTCAACCCTTGCCTACAAGCTCACCAGAGGGCTCTCCTCAACAGAGTGAAGTCCAAGATGTCACTACTCCACAAGTGGAAAGAACTGACTCTCTAGAATGGTTCTGAATTACCAATTCTCGAGAGGACTTTCGACTTCACCCCGATTCTGAGAGACGTATTATGCGAGTGAATTCTTTCGAAGACTTAGTTGTTTTGTCTTTTGGATCACCAGCTGGGCCTTTCCCAGGACTTGAGGGCCAAGATCCTTTTTGGTCTACTGGCGTTTTTAGACGTGATCTCTTTGGTGAGGGAGCAGGCATTGATATCACCACCTCACCTACACTACCCAAAACATCTGATCCAAACGCAATACCTTTTACCACTACTTATTATTTTCCTGGTACTGAAGCTCCGTGAGCTGACCACATCTTGACTCTCCCATCACAAATGGCCCATTACACAGATACTATGAGTCTTCACACCAGGATTACCATGGCTAGCCAAGACCCTATTGGCACGCTGCTGGTGCCCAGAGTCACCCCAACACTTCCACCCGGATACCATGCGTTGAATGCTTCTATTCCCACTCCTACGCAAACCCCATCTGGAACTCCCGATGGTCCCTCTTCTTCTGAGCACTCTCCTCCCGGTTTCATTCCGACACTTCCTCAACCCCCTTTCGGAGGACCTTTTCCATCCTCTATTGGTGGCACCATCCTGTCGTTCACACCAAATTACTAGATTCTTGTTGGTGGACAATTTCACCAGGGAGGTTTGACTCAACCCCCCCTCGTAGGGCAAATTCCTATTGGAACACAAATCCCAATCGGGACACAATCTTCGATTGGAGCACAACCCCCACCGACCCCACCCTATGGACAAAACATACCTCCATCCTTAGCCCGGTATTGGAACCATCTGATACAACATAATCCTCAATCGACTGGGGGGCAATAGCCTCCAACGATATCCGTTATACCCCCTAGTATAGGCCAACCATATCCAGGTACGTCCAATCCTATTTGGGGAATGAATTCTCAAACTCGCGTCTCCACAACAACCACCGAATCTGCCTGGGTCTTCGCATTATATGTAGACTGCTTATGGTCCCACTGGTTTTTCGACGGGACTTCCTCCCCAAAGCCACCAGTACCCACATGTGAATAGACAGTTACCCTTCTTAGCCACTTTGGACCTCCCAGATATGTCGAGGATTTTAAACGATCTGATCCGTCACTCTCCCCAATGGCCCACTATACCAACCAAGCTACCATATGACATCCCTAAATTCGATGGCAAAGCAGGAGAGGACCCGAACAATCACGTCATGACTTTTCACCTCTGGTGCTCATCCAACTCCTTGATGGATGAATCTATTCGTTTACGCCTTTTTCAACGAACTCTCACAGGTTCTGTCGCGAAGTGGTATATAGAATTACCACGAGGTTTCTTCTCCGACTTCAACACCCTCGCTATGGCTTTCCTCACCCACTACCAGTTACCGATCCACTATGAAATGGGAACTGAGATTTTGATTTCTTTTAAACAAAACAAATCCACCCATATATCCGATCACATTCATGAGTGGTGACGGAGACGACGTCTCGTCAAACTCGAACTTCCCGATCAGTTGTTGGCTGAGTGGTTCACAAAATCATTTGTGAATGACAACGGTCGTGACATCGCCATGGGTGGAGTTGTCATGGAAGAACATGCCATAAGTCGTGCTCAATACCTTGACCTCGTTTACTCACAAACGGGTACTCTTTATGACTTAATCCCTGACGCACCTCATCCTTCAACTTCCGCCACTTCGACTACCCCCACTGCTTCTCATGCAACTGACGGTGTGGTTGGCACTTTCCATGCCCAACCACATTCTACCTCAAGCAACAACCCCAAAACCACTTCTTCTAATGTTCAAAATGCTCCGTCTCCTACCCCTCCCACTGGCAAGACTTCTAAGGTAAATGATGTCCAATCTACCCCAGCCGGTAAAAACAAATCCAGAAAGGGAAAGGGTAAGAATAAGGAGGACAAAAATACTTCGCAAGCAGAGAGAACCAAAACGTCACCCATTGACAATAGGGATAAGCGCAAACCTCGATACCCTTGTCTTATCTGTGGTGATGATCACTACACGAAGGATTGTCCACGACGCGTCGAGGTTAATAAGTTTCTTCAAGGGTCGCGAAACCACCCACTCCGGCCATTTTGTCCCAACCCTTCCCCTCTCAACAACAGGCCCAATTGGTCATTCATGACCAACCTTCCCCTTCCACTACGTCCTATGTATTAATGTGTACTGGCAATTCAAAGAAGAATGACATTGCACTTACCACTCGAGCCAAAGATTATTCTCCCTCTAAGGAGAAGGTTGATGTTATACCTCCTTCATTGGTCCAACCATCTCCCATGACTCCACCTACCAACCATCCTCTTCATCTCAAACGACCGAGCCTTGACACAGTTCTTTGCCCCCCTCCAAAGGGCATTTTTCGGAAATCAGCTTTCAATCCTCATGCTCGTGCTGCCCAGAACTACAACATTGTTGAAGATCTGGCCCAAGCACCTTCCGCGATGTCAGCCCTCGAAGTCCTTCAAAGTTGTCCCACGCAACGAAAGGCACTGTTGAAAGCTATCAATGGAATCAACCCGACAGATACGAATTTAATAATTTTTGACTTGGAAGATCACATTCCAAGGTTACCCCCTCAACTCGCATTCCAAATCCAAGTGATTGTCTCTGACAAAAACATTTGTAGAACCGTTATCGACGAGGGTGCCTCGACATGTGTCATGTTCGTTACCTGCTAGAAAGCCATCGGCTCTCCCTCTTTGACTTTATCCCATAACACACTCAAAGCCTTCAATGGCTCCATTTTTAATCCTTGCAGTGTCCTTCCTTCGTTGTCAATCACGCTAGAAGGAAAAATGGTCCAAGTCGAAGTGGAAGCCTTTGATGCTCCTCTCGATTACAATCTTCTGCTTGGCCGTAGCTGGATCGATTCCATGCACGCAGTTGTGTCGACTCTTTTTTGTTTTGTACGTTTACCACATCAAGGAAAGGTAATTACCGTCGACCAATTAGCCTTATTTAACTTGGATACACGCACTGGCAACATACCATTCATCGCCAAAACCCCACCGGGTTATGAAAATGTCGGTGTAGGTCTTCTCAAAGACTCTTCGTTAATGGGTACCTTCCCCATTCCACCACTCAATGTTCCACACTCGTCTGTCGCTTCAATCAACATGATCTCCACCTCAATTTACGGAACCCCTACGTCTCACGACCCATGGATGGTACCCGACCCCAGCGATCATCTTTGTTACGACGAAAAAATGCCTTTAAGTCCGGATGAATCCGCCTATTAGGCCATTCAATCGGCAACCCCTTCTACCCCCTCTCTTGGTGATTTATCTCCAAATCCTTTCTGCGTCATTCTTCCCACGGACGAGATGATTATGTCTATCATGGAAGACACCCCCTGGAATGATGGACATCACCGTTCCATCCTCTTCCTAGAACAGCACACCATCGAGAGCTACCAACGGATCTCGACCCCGTCGACCATTGTTGTCATTTCAATTATTCCCGAGTCCACACACGATGTGTTTTCTGAAGGGAAATTAAGCAATATCTCACCCACTATTTCCCTTGACATATCCATCAAACCTGGAATTGTCGAAAATGTGCATATCAGAGCTTCGTGTTCCCCTGATGAAGTCGTCACCTACAAGTCACTTTTCAAAGAGTTTCATGACGTCTTCACCTAGAGCTATAAAGAAATGTCGGGTATCGACCCCAACATTGTGATACATGATATTAAGACATACCCAAACACCAAACCCGTCCAGCAACGCCTTCATCCAGTTCACCCACGTAAAGCGGCTATTATTAAGCTTGAAGTCGAGAAACTTCTTAAAGCCGGATTTATTTACCTGGTGGCCCTCACTGACTGGGTTTCCAATCTTTTCCCGATCGACAAGAAACAAGGCACAATTCGCGTGTGCGTTGATTATAGGGATATTAACAAAGCTTGTCCTAAAGACAACTTTCCTACCCCCTTTGTCGACCAGATTGTCGACAATTGTGCCAGAAGAAAAATCTTCTCTCTAATGGATGGTTTCTCCGGATATAATCAAATCAATATTGTTCCCAAGGATCAACACAAAACCGCTTTTATTTGTCCTTGGGGCACTTTTGCCTATCGGAAACTTCCTTTCGGTCTAAAGAACGTTGGCACAACTTTTCAACGGGCTATGTCTTATTCCTTCCATGATATTAGGCACATCGTGCAGCCATATCTTGATGACTTACCCACTCATTCCATGCGCTGGGTTGATCATACAATCCACCTCCGAGCTATTTTCCTCCACTATCGGTTTTACCATATACGCTTGAATCCTCACAAATGCGTTTTTTGCATAGAGTATGGCCGACTTCTAGGATTTATTGTTCCACGTCAAGGGATCAAGGTAGATCCTTTAAAGGTCGAGGTGATTCTCAATCTCCCTCCTCCTTCTACACTTCGTCAGTTACAAAGTTTGCAAGGGAAAGCAAACTTTCTTTGTTGTTTCATCCCGAACTACGTCGAGATAACTCTTGGATTTACGCGTCTACTCAAAAATGGGTCTCTGAGTTCGTATGGGATACCATCACAAACAAAGCCTTCGAAGCTTTGAAACTGTCCCTGACACATGCTCCGCTTCTCTTCCCCCCCGATTACAGTCGCGATTATTTTCGTTATCTCGCAGCCTCAGATTACACCATCGCTATGGTTCTCATCCAAGAGGATTATTCTCATGAAGAACATGTTATCTATTACTTGAGTCAGAGTCTAACGCCTACTGAAACCAAGTATTTACATGTCGAAAAATTGGCCTTGGTAGTCGTCCAAGCAGTTCAACGTTTCCAGCACTATATCCTCTCTCGCAAGACTACAGTAATTTCTAATTTCAACCCTATGTAACACATTCTCACACGTCAATTGCTCAGGGGAAAATACTCCAAATTGATTTTGATACTCCAGGAGTTTGACTTGGAATTCGAACGAGACAAGTCCAAGAAGTCCTTAGTGTTTGCCGAGTTGATATGCGACTTTCCCTACTCTGAAACGGAAAATGTAGCAGCCGATTCATTACCTGATGAATCCCTTTTCCTAATTAGTTCTGATGATATTTGGTACAGAGATATCATCATATATCTCCAAACCCAGAATTTCCAGCCCAATTTGTCCAGTATTGACCGGCGTCGAATACGCTACCAAGCCCGTCAATATATTATCCTCGGGGATACTCTTTATCGTCGTGGGATTGACTCAGTTTTTAGACGTTACCTCACATTTGAAGAAGTTGAGAAAGTCTTAAATGACTGTCATTCTAGAGCCTGTGGTGGTCATATGTTCGGGTATGCTACTGCCCAGAAGATCTTACGAGCAGGGTACTTTTGGCCTTCTTTATTTAACGACTGCATCATCACCGTCCAAAAATGCCACGCTTGCCAAACCTATAATCATAAGATACGATCACATCCTGCTCCTCTTCACCCTGTGGTCTCCATTGGTCCCTTTACGAAATGGGGCATCGATTTCATGACATGTCACCCCCACTCGGCCGGGGGGCATGGATACATTATTGTAGCCATAGATTATTTTACGAAATGGGCCGAGGCGATGCCGACATTTGACAATACTAGAAAGACCGCAACATTATTCATTTTCAATCACATCATAGCTCGTTTTGGTGTTCCTCAGGCTATCGTCACTGATCACGGTAGCCACTTTAGAAACTTCATGATGTCCGAAATCACTAAAAATTTGGGTCTTCACCATGAAAATTCAACGCCCTATTACCCACAAGCCAATGGCCAAGTCGAAGCGATTAATAAAGTTCTCATAATCGTGCTTCGACAGATGATAGGGATTCACAAAACAAGTTGGCACACAATGTTGTTTTCAACATTGTGGGCTTACAGGATGTCTGTTAAGTCCGCTATTGGGTTTACACCTTTCCAGTTAGTCTATGGTCTAGAAGCCATCCTCCCGATTGAATGTGAGATGCCCTCCTTAAAACTAGTCGTCGAACTCCTACCAAACACTTCTGTAGAGGAAGAACGCATGTTGTATCTCATGCGATTAGGCGAAACTCGACGCGATGTTGCCCTAGTTATTGAAGCCCAGAAGAAATTTGTCAAGCCCCAATACGACAAACATGTCAAGCCTCGCATTTTCTCCGAAGGAGATCTGGTTCTCCTCTACAAACAAGATCGAGATATGCTAGGAGCTAGAAAATTCGAAGCCATGCAGCGAGGTCCTTATATCGTTAAACAAGTTTTGGAGAAAGGAGCTTATGAGTTAGTTGATTACAATGGTATCCCTTTGAGTGAACCCAGAAATGGGTTGTACTTAAAGAAGTACTATGCATAAGATCACTTGTGCATGAGTACTTGTATTTTATTGTATCATACTTCTTGTGTGTTACTATAGTATGCTTTTTCGTTATCTGGTCTCTACCCTTATGTTACATTGTGTTTGGTTTCCAGATGTCGAAGTCTTCGCTACCCCACATTGGCTTCACTGATGGTGCTAGCCATAGTACTCAAAACCTTGCTTCCACTGCTTGGGCAATTTACGCCCCTACAAACGAACTTATCACTCTATGAGGGGTGTGCCTCGGCCGTGCGACCAACAATATTGCAGAATATAGCACCATTATCGAATTTTTAATTGATGTTATCTCGCTCGATATCTGTCACTTGGTTGTGAGAATCGATTTGCAGCTAGTAGTACTACAGTTAAGTAATGTCTATGCTATTCTAAGTCCTACTTTATTACGGGTATATTTGCGAATTCACCTCTTGGAACGTTATTTTGATTATATTGAGTATCAGCATATTCCTAGATGTCTAAATACATTAACTAATGCATTAGCTAATTATGTTTTAGACAGACATTTGGGCCATTTATAAATAAATCACATCAAGTATCACACAACACAAGATAAGCCGGTAGAAGTCGTACATATGTATATATAACGATCAAAAGTTTTTTACAAAAAAAGTTATGTCCAAGAACCAAAATTTCAAAATTTGAAGCTTATAGCTTCTACAAAGTAACTTCATGGATGACGTTCGCAATAACACACGACTGCCTGGGCAACCCTATGAAGGAGTTGGCCAATAGACTCTGACACACCCACCGTATGACGTTGATAACGTCGTGGGACCTCTCCAAGAGGCATGTCCAGAATGTCTGCAGTCAAACTCTCTAAGTTTTGTTCCACTGCCTCATAATCTTCAGCATCCCATCGTGGCACTGGAGCCACCTATCCTCGTCGCTAGATAGGAGAAGTACCCAGAGGTCGATAAGGCCCCACGTTTGTTTCATTAAAAAATAATTTTTGTAATTAGACCTCGGACAAACATAAAAACATTTGCATATGATAAAATTCACAAAAGCATTTAAAAAGTAAAAAATGTGTACTTCTTATCGAGATCTCCCCACTGAGCACCCTTGGGCAGGGCCAAGTCCGGATCCCCTTGGAATTCCAACCTAGAATAGGCATAATCATCAACCATCAACATCTGTGGTCGCAACCAGTCAAAGAAGGAATCATTGTATTTGATGATTGGTCCAGCTACATGTCGGGCCATGAGGTTACATCACCTCAGCATCCTCGGATCCTCTAGATCCGGTAAACCCCACACAACCTGCAACCTCAGCAAGGGAACCCTCTCAAGAAAGAAGGACACCAACAATGACCCATACCCGAATTGCATCAAGTCGCCTCTCATGCATTTAGTCAACTGCCGCTTCATGCTACGAATGACTACGACTGACCAGTTAAAGACCCGAGGCTCAGTACACTCTATGGCATACTGAAAGTAGCTCTGGAGAGCCATTTGTGGAGAAGCGCTCCCAACCATACGAGCAATGGTGAACAAAATAGTGCAAAGAGTCAAATCCTTGACCCCCCAAATGGCCACTTTTCCTTTGCTTCTTTCCACCTCTGGAACACAGTACCGATGGCAGTATTCACTCATAGGAAGCCCACCACCTCGGCTACCAATCAAGCTAGCATGGTACCCACACCATGATAGTCCTGTCAGGAAATAAACATCATCGATATCCAAGGACAATGCGTGGACCCGTACGTGGAATACTTGTTGGTCCATGTCCCACATATGAACGAGGTACTCCAACAGCCTGACTTGGGCCCTCATACCTGGGATCTGAAAGAATTTCAGGAGACCACAGTCTCACAAAGCGAAAAAAGTGCCCAGGTCATTCCCAGCAATAGAATCATCTTCTTCATGCTCTCTTTCACGCCATTCCAGAACCATGGTGACAACCAAATTCCTGCACAAGAACCATAGGAAGAAGGTCAACAACTCTCTTCAAGCCTTGGTACATTTTTCATTAAGAAAACATAAAAGAAAATTTTCATTTTGTGGTTCTCGCAGGTGCCCCTTTGGCACAGTGTGAGGTTCTCACAGGTGCCTTTGGGGCCACCTGCAAGAATCATGCATTCTCGCAAGTCCCGTGTGGCTAGCCTGCGAGAATGCCTGAGTGAAAAGTTTAGCCCTAAAACAAGCTCAAAAACTTGAAATTTACCAATGAAAATGAAAAATTGAACCATGAAAAGATAGAAGACAAGGCGCTTACCTCACTACTGAAGACGGTTCGCCAAATGGTTGTTCGTACCTTCCGCAATCGAGCGCCAAAATTCAAGGGCAAAAGAGGGGTTTTGGGCTAAAATCTTGGCAAAGTTACAATGACTATGGTAAAAAGAACTTTTACCCACTTATATTTACTTTTTACCATTTTGGTTAGTTTTTATAATTGTTTTATTTCTCAAACCTAATGCCTAATACCCCTATGAGTGCGAATTTTTGCAGACATGACTACTTCAACGTCCATACGCAGGGATACGGATATTTTTTCTCTTTTTCATCGCATGTTTGAATTGGTTTTTATGGTTTTTTGCACAAAACCTCGAGCTTGGTCTTTGTCCATTCTCATGCTCGAAAATACATGAGAACGTAATCGAGCACATTTTTATCACTTTTTCGGGCTCAACAAGGTTATACGAAAAAGGAACCCCCCTGGAGTCCTCTTTAAGCTCTTTTCAGACTCTCTAAACATGAAAAGATTGTCGAGCGATCTTGCTATTTTCAGGCTCGTTAAAGTATTTGAATAAAACGTCTGTTGGGTGATAATTTATCTCTTTTTCGGTCTCATCAAACTATTTTACGAAAAAGGAACTGAGAGAGTTCTCTTTTGAGTGTTTTTCAAACTCTATAATCATGAAAAACCTTCGAGTTTTCTATCTTTGGACTCGTTAAACAAACATCGAAAGACCCGTAATGGGACCGAACCACTCCTTCCTAGGGTTCGTTAAACATACTCCGAGGGACTCGTCTGAAGGATGATATTACATCAACAAGCATATGTTATCCTCCTCAAGATTGCGTAAAAATAAAGAGGTACTCGCTAGAAATGGTGGGGGGGGAATTTGGGAAAGGGATGTGTTTTCGTATTCATATTATTGGCAGTAAGTGTCGCTCTTGAACATGACACCCCCCTATTCATCATCTGAAGCCGGTTTGGGAAATCCATTTGTCTCTCATTCGACCTGCTACAAGGTCATATCCTGAGTCGTCTCTGAGTCAGTGTCGCCGAATCATTGGTCGTGTCATTCATATGTTCAAGAGAAGTTCATCCAAAACCTCTATTGAGTCGGCCATCTGTAGTTGTCCATTCTCTTCATGTCGGCCTTCCCTGTGTTCAGTTCCACTTACATCATGCTCAGTTTCACCTTCAACATCTGTTACTCATTTCGGGTCATTGATGGGGGATACATCAAGGCCCTCCTGTGACGAGTTTTGTTCCGTCGACTCATCTCATTATCCAGAAACAAGACTTAGAAACTATTTTGTACCTTGGAACTTGCATGCCTCAATGGCAGGTTTCCTCGCTTTCAACAGTGTGTTTTCATCATTGACCCTTGATCGGGAGATTTCGTCGAATGTTCGACCTCAACTCATTTATTCACATTCGGTGGATTGTACTAGTGTACCTTGCGATTCATTGACGTTAATGGTGATTTCCCTCTCACTTGTTAACGGTTCCATCAATGACCGGTAATCAAGTGGTTTCTACCATGTTCGACTTCAGCACATGTAATCACATGGTTAGATTCGTACTTTCAGGTAACGGGATTGAAGACCCTCGGTCTCATCTCTTTGATCTAGGCTGCGATGGAATATGTATAATCTGTTGACACATAGATCCACTTTGTATGTCTCGTGGATATGTCATCTTAATTTGAATCTTCTTGCATGGATCCACAGTGTATTCTTGGTGGCTATGCGATATTTTGATGGCATGGATACATGGTGTATGATTGGTGGCCATGACCTATGTTTATGATGTCCTCTATCTGTGATCTGAGTATGGGAATGCCTACCTCATAACTAGTATGATATTCTGCAGATGCTTGGTTGTTTGCAGGTTTCCGATTAGGTGCACTCCTGGTTTCCGACACACACATGCAGTTTACAAAGTATTTTGGTTGTCACGGATTCTGACCTTATACTTTGGGGGGAATTCTGTTATACATGATTTTGGTCATCTTGGTGATGAATTCACAATGGTGTACTCGGGCTCCCAACAAGAACTTTCTCCTGAGAAGAATGGCATTTATCTCCTTCCAGAAAACATATTTTCAAAGTGAGTTCGCAGGCTGCTTATAGCCTAGGGTGCAAGAATGACCCATTCTCGCAGGCCACCTTAATCTAGGGTGCGAACTTCTCGCATTGTGCTCTATACACAGGGTGCAAACTTGTTTTTAAGATTGGAAAAAAGAAGAAGTCTCGAGGGTTCTAGAAGGGAATCTTCTAGAGAATGAGTTGGCATTCGTATGGTTGTCATTTCACTGGCTTCCCTGATTTAGTGGGATCATTCTCATCCATGTAACCATCTCTCCCTTTCCTATATATTGAAAGGATTCTCGTGGAAAAGGTTAAGCAAGATTAATTGAAGAATTGGTGAAGGAATTGTGTGAAGAACCCTGCTTGAATAGAAGCTTGGAGACTCTAGTAGGTCTATCAAGAAGAATTGGATCTTCTTCATGCAAGTACAAAGAAAGTGTGTGTGTTGGAACCAAGAGTCACCAAAAGGAAGCTTGTGACATCAAGGCAATCAGGTTGTATCTTCTACTTTCGATTAATATGATACAGTGACATGTCCCTTTCCCATAAAGTCATTCTTATTTTATTGTGTAATTCCTTGATCATATACATAAGTTGACGATTGAATACATTTTTCTATCTTCACTTTGGTTGGTTTGTGTTGTCTTGGTCTTGACCTCATGAGAGCACAGGAGCGAAGTGGGAGCAACAGAGACCTAAGGAAGCGATACAAAGGTATGTCACTTGTTCCTCCTTGCTAGCTAATTCAATGGTCGTAACTTAGAGAAAGAGTCATGTCCTGTCCTATTTTGTTCTAGATCCAGGTGGATCTAGGGAGATCTATTAGTGTTCGCACCTACCGATTAGTCCGATAACAGACAGCCTGCATACATACACAGGCTGCTTAAGTGTCAGTAGTGTGTCTGTGTCAGGAAATTTTTTCAGTAAGAAGAGGCAGTCAACCACTTCCCTATTTGAAGTCATGCTTCTCATGGGTTTCTTGATCTAGTATTGGTCTCTGTTGTTACAGTATTTAGCATGGGTTTGACGTCAATTTCTTTATTCTTTAAAAATATTTCTTATGTTTTTTTTAAAGGGTTTTGGACAAGTTAGTGAGTCTTTTCTGATCAACCTGTTTGGTAGCGTCAGTGACTCCCTTCAATCCAAGTGGGCCAAAAGTTGGTTTTTGGTCTTCTCTTGTCTTCACTTTTTCCCATTTTGATTTCTTTAAAAGAAAAGAAAAGAATTTAATTTCAAGTTTCCTATTTGAAGCATAAACAAAAAAATAGAAATAGATTCCATCTTATTGTTTGGTTAAGTAGTTATGTTAAGTTTTATTGCTTGTGAGGAAAAAAGAGTGTTTTTCTTAAGTTCTTTATTGAATGCTTAGAATATTAAGTAGCTCATAGTCGAGTGAAATCTTGTTTCTTGGTTTTCTTTTAAAAGATCTTAGAAAAAGTTAGTTTGAAAAGTTGGTTAAAGAGTTGAAATTGCAAATCTTTATTTGTCAAAAAGAAGTAGTTTTTTGCTTTCAGTTTCATTTAATGCTCTTCTCTTTCGTCTCTTAAAACACACCACTGGTTTCATTACCGCTTCCTTGACTTAAAACAAACCACTTAAAATTAACACTAAATTAAAATTTACTAGACTTTATGTTTGTAGGGTCCATCAACTAGTCTAAACTAGAGCCTTGATTTAGGTTGGAGAGGAAACTCTTCAAGGCTTAAAAACAAACATAGGAGTCTATGCTAGGGAGTGTCAAAATTCCAGTAAACGTGAAAGTTATTTGGGACCCCCCTCTAACACAAGGACTAAACATAAGGTTGCACATGGAAAGGTAGCGGAAATAACCCCTCCAAAGCCGGACCAAGCGTAATGGGGAATGCATATAGAGGACTTGTCTTGGGATTCTGTCGGTTGCATTTGCCACGGAGCTTCATGGGTCTCGAATCTATTCGAGGTCTTCATTCGTCTTCCAGAACACTTGCTTCTGATACCCTTGATAGGTTTCGGGCTTGATACCCTGCTCATTGCGGTCCACCTGATGGTTGACTGTACCCGCCTGATGACTATTCACGAGCTGGAAACCTAGTTGCCTTCATTTTAGGGACTTACACAGGTGACTGCGGGGGTATACCGCGGTACCTAGGGCAGACATTGGGCCATGCTTTGTAGATTATATCAGAGGGTTCTTCTGTGTTCGAGTTTCACTTGCATCGGTAAGTTGCTCTAGTGTTAGCTAGTGTAACTATTCTTCCAACTAGTTAGTGGCTTGATTGCTTTATCTCATAGGAACTTTTCTAGTGTGTGTTGGTTTTCAATGTTAGAAAAATCCCTAGTGTGTCATTGATCTTCTCACACAGTGGAAGATCAAGAGCCCCATCAGTCGTGAAGGCTTTTGGCCCTGTCGTCGGTTAACTTGGAGCCACCACCGCAACCGCTAAGGTGAAGACTAGACCAGCAAGGGTCTTTTGAGGTGATCAAGTCATAGGAAACTGTGCCTGAGCCATCTCCGAGAGGAGAACACTTGAATCTGGAGGAGCCTACCATTTCTGACCTTCGAGCAAAATCTCTCGGGAGGTATGACTCCCCGATCACTAACTTGTCGGTGCCCATCATGGTACAAGTTGTCCCTCCAAGGGTAACTCATCACAAGCGTCAAATAGTCTTGCAAGCAGTGATGGAAGCAAACGTTGCTACTTCATCAAGGAGTCCTCACACTCCCTCTACGACTGCCATGACTGGGGCCATTCTGCCTCCTAACTCACATTCGCAGGTCCGAACCACTATGGTCTCAACCACCTCTACCTCGAGCAATGGTCTGACTCTGTCTATAGCGGTGATCACTGCTCCTTTAACACAGAGTGCGACAGGCCCTTCGTTTTCATACGGGATGCATGGCTTCGATATGAACTCTGTCCTCTCCTACTCCACCCTATAGACCATGGGTCTGGGGGAAGGGAGCTCAAACGCTCCTTTGCAAGGGTCCATGGGGGGCACCTCAGCCCCCTATAACACTTTCCCTTACGGCGAGGGTCACATACCTCCGTCGTCCCCTTTGCTCGCCAGTGCTTCTCAACAGCCCATATGGTCGAACATGAATTAAATCTTATTCGGAGCAGGTATTCAAGGGCCTTCTTCCAATACCACATTGGTGGGTTCTTTGTCATTCTCTTTGTTCAGCGCATTTGGTAACAATGCATTCTCGTCAGCTACTGTCTCAACTGGGGGAAACCCTGGTTTTGGAAAACACAATCATGTGCAGGGTACTATTCCTACACAGGGGGCAAACACAGGAGTCTCTTCCTCACAAGGACCCTAGAATCCATGGCAGGGATCAGTTCCCTCGTCAGGGATGTTGACCAGGGGCAACCCCTTCCACGGTCAATGGAATCCCGGGCAAGGCCCAGTACCTATGCCCGTCGGATTGGTAGGGGGGGACCCTTTCTAGAACCTTTGGAATACAATGCAGGGATCAATCCCTTCCCATCCCTCAATGTCCAACTATGGGAGTCAGTCGATGACATCTCAACAAGCACAGTATTTGAATGTTGGCCAGAGCCATGGTTGTTACCAGAACCCTGGTCATCAGCCTAACTTTTCCTATCAACCTGGTGCCAGTCAAACTCTAGGCCATTTTTTCCCTGTACATAGTCCACAACCTAAACTACCCTTTCTAGCAATGTTGCATTTGCCAGACTTGTAAAGATTGTTAAACAACCCAATCTGTCACGATCTGTGTTGGCCTCCTATGTCGACGAAGTTTCCCTCGGACATTCCGAAGTTCGAAGGTAAGCCTAACGAAAATCCAGGAGATCATGTGACCACCTTTTACCTATTGTGCTCATCGAACTCTTTGAGAGATGACTCCATGCAGTTGCATCTGTTTCAATGCACTCTTATTGACAGTGCTGTGAAATGGTACATCAAACTCGATCGCTCAAGATACTCTACTTTTGGCGAATTGGAAATGGTTTTCTTAAACCATTTTCAATTACATGTGAGATACGATGTCGGTACTGAACTGCTGGCCAACTTTGAGCAAACAAAGGCCGATCATATCTCGGATCACATATGAGAATGGTGGCACTGGAAGAGTTTGATAAAAGTACCAGTCCCACCAGCATTCCTGCTGGAGTGGTTCCTTAAGTCTTTGGTACCTCAATTATCCAAGGATGTTGCAATGTCATGAGTGTTTTCTGAAGAAGAAGCGATAATGAGAGCTCAACAGCTAGAAATGATATACTCTCAATCTGGTTTACTCTACGAAGTTTTTCCAGATGCATCACAGTCTATACTTGACAAGACTAGATAGAAGTCTAGACCACATGCTGACGGTATCGTTGATTCAGCACAAGCGAAGCCTGCTAATCAACTGTCAAATCAATTGTAGCAATTGTCGATATGGAAGACAGTAGCCAGCCAAACCTCTAGTTCAGCTTCTCCCCCTACTTAGTCATCGGATGTACACAGTGTGCATTTGACAAACCTGAAGGCCAACCAGCAGCTTGAAGGGAAGAAGAAACAACAAAAGAAGGGTAAGGGGGATAATAAAGCCACCAATAATGTTGGTTGGAGAAACATGGAAAAAAGGAAGTCGAATTATCTGTGTAACCTTTGCATAGAATACCATCTGACTCACCTATTCCTTCGACTCGTGGAGGCCCAAAAGTTATTGGCATAGCAACAGTCTGCGGTGTTAACGAACCCATTTTGTCATGGGAAAATTTTAAATCAAGCCTCTGCAAAAGTGGATGGGGGAAGTCAGGGACCCCCTTCGTCGTCTAGTAATCCCTCAACCTCGAATGTTTACATGTTGATAGGTGATGCTCACATAGCAACTAGGACACACGATTACGGAATGCCAAACACTTTTGAGAAGGGTAAAGAAGCTGAAAACCCATCTATTCCTCTCCAGATTGAGAAGACGATGGGTGAAATAATGATACGTATCCTAAAAGGGGCGTTCAAGAAATCTTCTCACAATCCAAATGTGAGGGCCGCCCAGAACTACTCTGTCGTGGAGGATTTGTCACAAACCCCTTGCGTGATGTCTGATTTGGAGGTCCTCCAGAGATTCCCTTCCTAGAGAAAGGCTCTGTTAGCTACCTTAGGGTCTGCTAAGACTTGTAATCCGGAAATGATCATGCTTGATACGACCAACTTGAAACCTCATCTTCCATACCACTTTGCGTTTCAAATAATAGCGGCTTACACCACGAAATTTTTTACCCAGAATATATTATGCATGGTGGTTGATGAGGGCACCTCGACATGCGTGATGTCATTTGCATGTTGGAAGGCCATTGGGAAACCCATTTTGTCTATGTCACCTACTCTTCTTACTGCTTTCAATGGTCATTCATTCAGACCACATGGAATCATTCCTTCTTTCGTCGTGCAGCTAGGAGGAAAGACCGTGTGCATTGAAGTTGAAGTGGTCGATATGCCTCTCGACTACAATCTACTATTAGGAAGGAGTTGGACATATGCTATGCATGCAGTGATTGCCACAATTTTTGGGGTCTTGTTGTTCCCACACGAGGGCCGAATAGTAACCATTGATCAATTGTCCTTCTCCAGGCTTGAACCTTCATCGGGGGCATCCACGGTCTCGATCATTGATAACCCACAGCCCGACGTCATCAACATGGGGGTTGGTTTGTGTCCACCTCTCATGGGTACTTTCGATTACCCACCTCCTTCCGACGATGTCAATATGATATCGGTTGTCCCCGACCGGCCTAAGGCTGAAATATTTCAAGTGACATCATTTCACATGACTTACTTTAACGATCTATGGATTCTTCCTTCCCCATCGGCCATGATGGAAGGGACAGGGAATCATGCCATGTCCATGCCCTTACCGCGGCAGAAGTTTCATACTCTATAGTCTAGCAAACTTCGGTCAACCCCGATCTAACTCCCGCACAGGAGTTAGATCTAGTTCTAGAGCCTATTTGGGCTCAAGGTCTCCCTGCCACTATCGATTCCTTAGACTTGTTCTTGCCATCTAACGAGGTGCTTATAGAGGCATTGACTGGTCCAGATAGACCCTGGGATGATCTCCATCATAGATATTATTTTCTCCTGGAGTTAGGAAGAATAGAGGCAGGTGAATTCATGTTGACTATGACTGGAGATAGGTCTTGTCCTATTATTCCTCTGACTATGCATGCAGTATATGTCAAGGGTAATATGGAAACCATCGCTAAAACGATACCTATTGACATCTCTAGAACCCCTCACATCGTGGAGAATGTCTTCATCAGAGCAGACTGCTCCCCCGAGGAGATTCAGACCTATACAAATTTATTTAAAGAATTCTGTGACATTTTTACCTGGTCTTACGAGGAAATGCTAGGCATTGATCCAAGAATCATCGAACATGAAATAACGACTTATCCTGATGCCAAGCCGGTCCATCGGAAGCTTCGTCCAGTTAATTCTTGGAAAGCAGCAGTTATTAAGGCTGAATTAGAGAATCTACTCAAAGTTGGTTTCATCTACCCCGTTCAGTTGACTCAATGGGTGTCAAATACAGTTTCGGTCAACAAAAAACAGGGTACGATTCATGTATGTACGGACTTCCATGATTTCAACAAAGCCTGTCCAAAGGATAATTTCCCCACCCCATTCATCGACCAGATTGTCGATGAATGCGCAGGCTATGAGGTCTTTTCTTTCATGGATGGTTTTTTGGGATACAATCAGATACAAATTAAACCCGAAGACCAGCATAAAACAACTTTTATCTGTCCGTGGGGTACATTTTCTTATCGAAAGATGCCCTTTGGCCCAAAGAATGTTGGAGCCACTTTTTAGCAAGCCATGTCTTTTTCTTTCCACGATCTCAAACACATAGTCGAGGCTTATCTCAATGATTTAGCATCACAATCTCGTAAGAGAGTTGATCATCCCACGTGCCTTCGACTTATCTTTGAGCGATGTCGCTACTATCGGATTCGCTTGAATCCTAACAAATATAGTTTTTGTGTGACGTTGGGTCGTCTCTTAGGTTTCATAGTTTTGACAACAAGGATCATGGTCGATCCTCTAAAGGTTGAGGCAATAGTTCAATTGCCTCCCCCGTTCACAGTCCCTCAGCTTAAGAGTTTATAGGGAAAAGCTAATTTTCTTCAGCGTTTTATCGCAAACTATGCCGAGGTCACTAAAGGGTTTATGCGTTTACTGAAGAAGGATGTCCCTTTCCATTGGGAAGAAGTTGCTCAATGCTCTTTCAAAGCGTTGAAACACACCCTCACGTATGCCCCTCTACTTCGGCCACCCAATTATAATAAAGATTTCTTATTATATTTGGTCGCGGCAAAGTCAACCATTGATATGGTCTTGGTTCAAGAGGATGATTTTATGGAAGAACATGTCATTTATTACCTGAGCCGAGGCCTGGTTGGACCAAAGCTCAATTACTCCCACATTGAGAAACTTGTGTTGGCAGCAGTACATGTTGTCCAGTGGTTTCGTCACTATATCATGTTTCGCAAGACCACTGTCATTGTCGTTGTGAATCCATTTCAATATGTGTTGACACGAAGTGTAATTGGCGGAAAGATCAGTAGATGGATTGTTATCCTCCCGGAATTTGACTTGGATTTTGTTTCTGTAAAATCTAAAAATTCGTTGGTCTTTATGGAACTTATCTCAGAATTTTCGGTCGAGTCAGGTGATGTTACGCCCGAAGAATGACCGATTAAAGGAGATTTTTTTTTTATTTCATCTTCGGACCCCTGGTATGGAGATATACTAGTCTATCTTCAAACTTTGAAGTCCCTCGCCTTCGCTCCTCATGATGATCATTGACATATATGCCATCAGGCAAAAAACTATATCATACTCGAGGACACTTTGTATCGTCAAGGTGTAGATTGCATCCTTCGTCGGTGTCTCACTCATGAAGAAGCGGAACTCATGCTTAATGACTACCACACTGGAGCATGTGGTGGTCATTTGTCTAGGTTGGAAACAACCCAAAATATTTTATGATTTGGTTACTATTGGCTGACGTTAATCAAAGATTGCGTTGAATCAGTCAAGAAGTGCCACCTGTGTCAGATCTTCTCTCGGAAGATGAGAGCACACCCCACTCCTATGTTTCCCATCATTACAGTTGGCCCCTTAACAAAGTGGGGGATTGATTATACTACTTTTCACCCCCCTTCATCTATGGGGCACTGTTACATCATCGTAGCAATAGACTACTTCACAAAGTGGGTCGAAGCTATGCCAACATTCAAAGATGATGGCGAAACAACAGCTCTATTTTTGTTTAACCAGATAATAGCAAGGTTCGGCATCCCGAAGGAGATTGTCACTGACCATGGCAGTCACTTTCAGAACAAAATGATTTCTAAGTTAACATCAAATCTTGGGTTGAGGCAGGAACATTCATCACCTTATTACCCACAAGCGAATGGTCAAGTGGAAGCTGTGAATAAGTCTCTCAAGCCCATTCTATAGCAAACGATCAATTCTGCCAAGTCAAATTGGCATTTGATGCTCTACTCCCCATTGTGGGCCTATTGAATGTCTATAAAGACTACAAATAGTTTCTCACCTTTTCAACTCATTTATAGGTTGGAAGCAATCTTGCCTATAGAGTGCCAGATCCCATATTTAAAGTTGGCAGTACAATTATTTCTAGACACTTCACTGCTTGAGGAACGCTTATTATATCTCGAGTAAATCGATGAGAAATGACTTGATGCAACCTTGTCTAACGAGGCTCACAAGAAAAGAAACAAGTGTCATTATGATTGATCCATTCGTCCTTGGACTTTCTCTGAAGACGACCTTGTCCTGGTCTATGACCAAGATAAGGATCCCTTGGGAGCAGGCAAGTTCAAACCCATGTAGTTCGGACCTTTCATCATGAAGGAGGTACTAAATAAGGGTGCATATCATCTAGTTGACTTTGAGGGGAACACTTTAGCAGAGCCTAGAAATGGGCTCTACCTCAAGAAGTGTTACTCATAGGTGGGTCGCCTTGGGTGACTTCTTGTACATATGTATAGATCTTATACAGTTATTTTGTTTTGTCTTTTTATTTTATGGGCGTGTCATTTTGATTTCATCTTTTTCACTGTGGCAGATGTCAAGTGAATCAAAAATTTTCATTGGTTTCGCGGACGGTGCTAGCTGGCACACTCGTAGGCTTGCTTCCACAGCTTGGGTGATCTTCACACCTAAAGGCCAGTTGCTATCTTCTGGAGGTGTTTGTTTAGGTGACGCCACAAACAATGTCTTTGAATACAGTGTAGTAATAGAGTTACTTCGTGACGCTTTGTCGCATGGTATCTCTCACCTCCGGGTCTACTTAGATACACAATTGGTTGTGTCCCAGTTAAATGGGGTTTACCGCGTTTATGATTCTACTCTACATCGATGGTTCCTTAGGGTACGTCTCTTGGAATGTTATTTTGATTACATTACATATATCCATGTTCCTAAGAGACTAAATCAAATGACAGATACTCTAGCTAATAAAGTAATAGATTGCCATTTTGCACACATGTAAAAAAAAGCACACACATACACATGTAAATACATTTGTAAATAAATGTAAACCATAAGACATAAAAAGATGTAAATACGCATATATATATATATATATATATATATATCAAAAGTCTCTGAGTACATAGGTGGGTATAAGCGCCTCAAAAAATAATATGTTCGGTATACATCGTGGGGCTTATGCCCTCAAAAATATACAAAAGAGTGCCCTCGACACGTAAGTGGTTCATCCTAAGCTAAGCACGGGACCTGTTGGCCCTGCCATAGTGAACTATGACGTTTGCTAAATGCCAGAAGAGCTAGACCCGGGTTCGTGGCACCCCAACTACATGAGGTTGCATAGATGGAGGGAGATCCTCGATCTCAGCCATGGGCACTGTACGAGTGAGCGCGGTGAGGCTCCGCTCTACCCGTCTCAACACTCTCTCAGCCTCTCCGGTTGGAGGTCCCCCTGCTGCTGCTGCTGGTCTGGTGGTCGTTGTTGGTGTTGCCTCTGGTCGAGGATGTTGTCTGCTGCTCAAGAAATATGTTGGATGCACTGGTCCCACATCTATACATAACATTTACATAGTTCTTAGATACTCTAGTACACATAAAAATTATATATATATAAAAAGAAACCAAAAACTTAAATAAATTTAAAAGTAAAAACGTACCCATCTCTCCTCGCTTAGCTCCAGGAGGTAACGGCATGTCCAGGTCTCTGGAAATGTTGACCCTGGCGTAGGGGTAGTTCTCTATCGCCGGAATCTGTTGTGCCCACCAGCTATAGGGGTTTTCCCACTATAGTAGAAGGAGTGAGTGCATCCTAAGACTCATTTTTTCTCATTTTTTGCCCTTTTCTCTCTATATTTGTTGCAACATTTTTTCTATTATGGTTTCTAGAGTATGTTTTCAATAGGTTTTCAGTTGAAATAATGTTTGATTGTTTGCATTTATAATTCATTATTAGAAAAATAAAAATAGCATTTTAGGTGTCTTTCTCTTTCTTTGTGTGTTTGAAAGTAGTTTTTCTTTGGTTGCATTTCTTTTTGTTTGGTTGTTGATTAGGGTCCCATTGTTAGAAGTCTCATAAAAAGAAAATTTGCATTTAAAGTTTGTGTCTTGCATCAAAATCCCATTTCAAAGTGTTGTTCATACTTTTCATAGTAAACTAAATTTATTGAAGAATAAGATGAGTTTCATTTTCCAATATTCTTAAAAGTTTATTTATGCAAGAGTCAAAAACACCATTATTTGCACCATCATATCCCTGAGTAATAAAATGCTTCTTAAAACGAATACTTAATTAAAATCAACTAGAATTTTCTTCATAGAAAACCAACAATAGTCCATCAAGTAGGCCCTTATAATAATATTGGAGAGTAAACTCTCTAAGGACATGAAACTCAAACTTGAACTTATTAGAGAGTGAAAATCCAGTAGAAGGCAAGAAGCACTTGTTGGGAAAGAACCTCTCACACAGGTTTCAAGCATGTGGTCGCATCAGGAAAAAGTGGAGGTTATATCCCCCCTTCATTTGTTTTGGGTGTTTGTTGAAGTACTACATGTATGGGATTTTTTGAAGTGTTAGGTCCTCTGGGTAACATCACTTCTAGGAAGCTTCAGCTTTGTTTCCCTACCCACACATGCGATCCTACCCCATGACTGTTCCACCCAATCTCCAATTGTGAATTGGTAACCTTAGTGGCATATCCTAGGACATCCCATGGGTGATTGTGAGTGGGAAGTTCTCATGGTACCTGTGGCAGATACACAATCATTGTTTTGACTTCCTTGGAGGATGTCCATCTTTGTGAGGGTGATTTCACCTTGGGTGAACATTGTAATTTTCTTTCATTCCTTTGTTGACTAGTATTGGGACTTTAATCAACCCATATCAGTTTCTAGAAGGTCCTTCTAATCAAATATTCACCATCTTGGACTCAGGATTTGACCAACCTAGGCTAAGCTTTGGAAGGGTAGCTTGATTTTTTAATCTTATCGTTACATTTTTAGTTGTGTTCTATATGGTTTCTTATTTATTTGGTCTTAGGTTGTCAATGTCTTGCTAATTTTGAATCTTTGATCCAAAGTGGTTCAACTGCTCCACTTGTCTACAAGAACTTTGATAAATTACTTTTATCAATTTAGGGATTGTACCCAATGGGTTCATAACCAATTACACTTGGTTTATTACCTCACTCTAGAGTCATGATGATGAACTACTATTTCATGACATATTCACATTAAATCTTTAATTTAAATTAACCCACCATCATTTATCACATCTGGGGAGGCACACCCCAAGCGCCTCCTTGGTTAATACCCATTTTTCATGATGTTCCTTGCCCATGACTTGGAACCATTTGGTCAAATATGACACTCGTCTCCTCATTGTAATGTGAAGAACAAAAACATTATTTTATTCATTCTAGAAAACAAAACCTAAAAATAAGAAATGAAAAACAGAAATCTTCAAAAACATCAAAACATTTCAAACAAGAAAGAGAGGGAAAAATTCATTTTTTGTTTGTATTATTGGATCAAGCATAACTTCTAGTTCTTGTTATCACATTCCTTTCCCGTGATTCAAAACCATTTGGTCACATATGGCTCTTGTCTCCTCATTGTAACGTAATAACAAAAACATTTGTTTATTCATTATAAAAACAGGAAACGAAAAATAGAAAATTTGAAAAATGTCCAAAAATCAAAAAACAAAAAGAGTAAAGAAACTTGGTTTTTTGTATTATTAAATCAAACATCACTTCCAATTGAAGTGGTTGTTAGTGTCATCCTTGTCTAAATAATCATTAATATGTCACTATCCTGATTTTTTGCAAGCATTGTTGGGTCTTAAGTCTTGTCTTTCTCCGTAATTTGACCCTCTAGCCTTGGCCTCTAAATAAAGACGTTTCCCTCATTTGAGTTTTGTCGCATGGTCATTAATTCACACTCATCCTTAAAATATGGCATTGAATATGTGGTCCTCAATAGACTTTTAATATTACTTTCCTCCCTAGTCTTAAAATTGACATCTAATAGAGTTGTCTAGTTTAAAAGTTATGGTTATTGCCATGATTAGTTGTCATGTTATGCTCCATTCAAGAGAAGTCTTGTGTTGAAACCCATCACAACCTTGTTGCATTGAGTACAGTTTGAAAGTCCTCACATCTATTAATGTTCCTTTCACCTCATGTTATTTTATAGGGAACCATTATTATCCCTTTTCCACTAGATCTTCTCCTATCAACTTCATCACATTTTCTCTAGGAGTTTTATTTAGAGGACCGATACCTTGGATAAAGTTTTCATCATTGGAGGATTGGATTTAATCCTCTTATGTAGTAAGGGTTTTCACCATTTATTATTGATTGTGTGGATCCTTCTAGTGTTCAACATCAACACATTTATTTGCACCATGTTGGTTTGTACGCAGTACCTTAGTGCCCATCATCATAATGAGTGGGCCACCTCGCATCTGGTAGATATTTTCATTATTGATTTATGATCCAACGGTTCCTCTCATGCTTAACTATAGCTTATTATCACATCATGAATAATTTGTATGTTGTGGTGATCATGTTCCAAATCCAATTGAAGACTACTAAACATATGCAAACCTTTCTTCTTTTTTATAAGCCATCAATGTGGGCTTACGGACCTTGAGTTGTCAACATGTTTTGAGCCATATTCCATTGGGATTCTCTTAAAGAAATTATATGTTGTCACTAACTTAGGACTCATTCATCATATTTTAAATAGAAGCAACATTCATTTCTAGATGTATCGTGACCTGAATTCAAATGTATCATGTTACAAATGTCATGGGATCATATTGTACTTGACTTGATTATTACACAAGCATGGGTATACCCACCTCATTGGAAATATTATAAAATATATCATCTCAAATTTTTTGCTATGAAAGTGGCCTTCTCTCTCTCTATCTGAGTTGGGGTTCACCTTAATGAAGCTCTTTCCTCTCTCTTAGTTCCAGAAAAGAAACCGTGATCTATTTTGGTTATGCATTTTTGCTACTAATGTCACACGTCATAGGGCATATCTTATCATGTTGTTTTCATCTACCTATATAGATTAAAGGGTTTACACTGAAAACATCATTCACAAGCACATACCAACACAAATGAAGCACATGAAGAATAAAAACATGATAAATGACTTAGTTTTACATGGAGAATTAAATTCAAGCCATGTAGTTGACCAAAGATATAGTTATGGGGAACATTAGGCCATGGATCACATATATTGTGTGGATAACCTTTCGATACTTGCACATGATTCCTATATGTCATCAATGCAATAAATATGCAATCCATTAGATGCCACTATTTCCATGCAAAGTTGTAACTTTGAAACTCTCAGTGCATGTGTTTTTTTATAGTTATGATGAGATATTGGAGCTATCAAGGGAAATCACATGGGAAAATTATGAAACATATTCACTTTTCATGCATACAACTCTCCCATAAAACTTTAAGTATTGGGATCTCATGAATCACAATAGTTCAATGAATGGAAGGTTATGTTACACATGTGTGTCTTGAGATTGTGGGTAATTTGCTACAAACATTACATTGTGTCTCAACAATGTTGGCATTAATCACTTATGTCCTTTTTTAAGAAGAGAGTTTCTTCCATATTTTATCAATTCAAAGTGAGAACCTCAAAGAGGATAGAACCCTCATGATGAGAGAGATTGGAGGTCATTTGCAAACTCACTCTAGGTGACATTGTTCCTATTTGTAATAATATTTTCCACTTTTAGTAATATAGAGCATTTGGTTTCATTTCCCCCATTAAATGTGCATTTGAATGGATTACATGTATTTCCATTGGATTGAATACTAACCATACAAGCTATTGATATTTGGATAGATTATAGTGTTATTTGTTTGATTTTTATTGTGTGAAGGTTCATAAAGGAGGCTTCTTCATTCGAATCCACCTTATCTTGCTTCGCATCAATAACTAGATCACAAAGAAGCTTATTATAAGGTGTGTTTGACCCTTCTCTCTAAATTTTCGTTGATGGCATATTAAAGAAATTGATTAATACTTTCTTCACTCCCTTATAGATTTGCATTTTTATTTTTATTTTGCATCAACAACTACAAGTTGTTCATTGAGTTCATTTGGTACACCCTTCCACCAAATAACCCATAGCACCTACCTAACCTTATAATCCATTGATCCACCCAACCTACTACCCCACTGGCCCACATAACCTATCCTAACCCGCTAACCTACCTAACACATGTAACACACATAACCCTCCTAACTTAATTTATTTGAGACTCTAGGTGGACACTATTTGGATGCTAAAGCAATACTAGTTGGATGCTAATGAGACTATAAATATGCCACTAAGACTATAATGAGATGCAAAAATTCATGAAAGAAGATGCCCTATTTAGATGCATGAAATACCCTCATGCACCCCTTTTATCAATTTCAGCATAGAAGGATGCAAAAAAGGTGGCAAAAAGGCCCTATTGTAGTAGTGAGGAAGATGAAGGTGAGGTATATATACTTGATGAAGATGATGCGGAGAGAATGATATTCAACCCAGAAGCTTGAGAATGGGATATGGCCACATATGATCCCTACTTGAACTAAGAGGTAGTCATTGATCTCAGCCATTTTAAACAGGAATATAAAACAAAGCAAGTTGAAGTTGATGCAAGAAGACATGCTAGGGATAGATAGACACGATTTCTCTAGGAAGTAACAAGAAACATAAGGCCAACTTTCCTCAATGATCAAAATAAGAAGTAGACCAAGGAAGGTATTACTACAATCAAATCATGAGTAATAACTTTAAAGAAAGCAAAAAATCATACCAAGTAAGAAGATGAGGGCCATTGAAAGGATTAGGCATGAACATGAACAAAAAAAACATCAAGAAGCCAACGAAAATGAAAGATAAAAAGTCAAGAAAAGAAAATCCAATTGACCTAGATTCGTTTGAGGAGAAGGAAATAACTGGACGTTGATAGAAGAAGAGAGACAAGAGAGAGAACAACTAGACAACATGTCCAATGATATCATCCTAATTTTACTCATGTGTTTTGCCATGAGCATTTTCATCTGAAAACATCACTTTGGCAGATTTATCCCTCATATCCATCATCATGTGACCTCAATATTGTCATTATGGGTTAATTCAAACCAAAAAATTGACCAAAAAGTTCATAGCATAGTGTTTGGCCTATTTTTCATGCGCACAATGCATAGAAAATCCATAAAAAAACTATGTTGTTGACCTAAAGTTTAAAAAAAACATTGTTTTTGCGGCTCATTAATGCATGTACACCTCCCAAAAATGGTTCAGTGGGTAAGTGTGGACCTTCTAAAGTCGTTATTACTAATTATAGTGTTTGATCTAGTCTTAATTAACCATCATTATCTCATTACTCCATTAATGCATTGGGATAGTTCACATTGAAGCTATATCTAAAGGAAGGTCCATTATTTCACCTATAAATAAAGGCATTAAGGTCAAACATCTCATTCACAATCCATAGTAAGGTTATGCTATTGAAATTCCACTAGGGAGATATTGCACCCTAGTCATTGTTTCTCTACCACCAAGAATTTCGCTGCCATCACCAAGCTTGGAGTTGGAGCACACAAATAAAAGGGCCATTTTCTCAAGGTGGGTTTGGATCCCATTTAGCTACAACAAGCCATCATTAGGGTATTGATTGTAAGTCATGTTTGCATTGGCATAACAAAATATTATATATTCTTTACTTCATCTTATGTTCTAGACATTATGTGCTAGTTCCTTTACTTTGGTATCTTGTTTATTGCATAGGATAAGTTATGGAGTGATGTACTTGACTTTTATCATTTTCTTTCACTTTTATTTTTCATATTGCTTAGATTGTACAACTTCTGGGTAGGGAATTTTCACATGCTCTAGTGATAAAACACCCCAACACATATAAAGACACTAGCAAAGGGTTTCAAACCCCATACAACACAAGAAGACCAAGGTTGAATACAAAGCCATGTAGATCATTATCTTTCAAATTTTTTTAGACTAGGCAAACTTATGACCATCTAGGGTAAAATAAACAAGAAAAATACGAAGAATCCTACAAAATATGGCCAAGTCGACATCGACACCCTACAGTAATAAGGAACAACATGAAACTGCCATTTGGTTTCATACTATGGAATGAGAGAGAGTAGGAAATCGAGCATAAAGAGGCCAAGGATAAGAAAAATAAGGCCTAATCCCTCACAAATTCCAATAGAATCTAAAAGAAACAATAGAAAGAGAAGCATGATAAGGAGCACCAAGATAAAGGGAAAGTCAATAAGGAGTGTCAACATCAAGAGGTAACCAACAAAGAGAATTGAGCTAAAGAGGTTGCCAAAAAATAATGCTTAGCTACAAATGTAGGCAATGAGGAGTGATAAGCCAAAGATGGGAGAATAACACCCTTGATTTACCTCATCGCCCACATTGATCCATGGGGCCAAAAATAACAAGGAAACTATGAACATGTGGAGTAAGATTACCAGGGACGATGACATAGATGTAATAACCAGAGGGTGCCAAAAAAAGTACCATCATAATTGTGGAATAGGATATGGACCCAAATAAAACATGTTGTGCATGGGAAACTGGAGCCTTAATGACCAATCCCATCTCATCCTGATCCCATTGGAATCCACGATTACAATTCCAGACAGACCAATCCATTGCAGACAGGAAAATCCCACACTAATCTGGGGAGCGAGCATGAGAATGGTATATGCACTGAGTCTATATGAGGTAGTTTAATGTGAGGTGACAGGAGTATGGAAATTGCATGAAGTCATCGAGGCTATAGGCATTCGTATTAAGGAACCATAAACTAATTATTAATTGCAGGGGGGTCATTAGGGGATGGGTTTAAAAACATAATGTCCATTAATACATAAATCCCCCATTTTGTCTCTTGTATCTTGGTTAGCCTGTTGATCGGCTAGAGTGTTGTTTTGTCAAAAGATATGAAAATCCATTTGTGGAATGGCCTACAATGCCATCTCGATTCGATGGAATATGGAATACAATTGAGCATCCCGAGGAAGTGATCTTAGTTTGAGGTGTTTTATGGTGTTTTTGGAGTCACCTAGGATAATGAGCTTGTGAACATTTTGATATATAGCTAAAGAGAGCCCTTGAAGCAGGGAATAGGATTATGATTGGTTATTTGTAGCCTGTCCAAGACTCCAAGGATATGTAATCTCTAAGGTTCATCTAGGGCCAAAGAAAACCCCACCTGCTCCCGCCACCCTGCTCATACTTATGGTTTTTGGGTCCTAGCTTCTGAGATATTTTTTTGGGGATTTTCCACACATTCTTTTTCCATTCTAATGCCTTAAGAAGAATGTGAGGACTCGATGTCAATTTATCTTTCTAAATAGATAAAGAAGACCAAAAAATAAAGGAATGAGTGAAATTTTATTATCTTAACAAAGTTCCCCTTTTCTTTACATAGGTCTAGCTCAACGCTTGTTACGAGGAAAATCACTTTATGGCATGGGGTAAACCACAACAGACGGAAATGATTGCGGAAATCAACTATAATCTCAAGTATTCTATATAAACAAATATGCTAAAAAGACAAGATAAAGATCCTACCTCGTCCAAACATTCGATGAAGTTCATCGTTGAGCACTTGACTCAAAGCAATACACCCACAACTTGTCCTCGACAACCAAGATACGCAAGCATATGGTGATAATATATAAAGTTAGTGTTGGTTTTACATCATATGAGATATATGTGATAGATGATATATTATTATAATAATGAGTGTTCCATATATATGGAACATATGGTGACCATCCATGAAAGGATGCATCCCTCTAATAATCAATAACTATTTATTATTATCATTTACTTATTATATACTATATTTAATAATCAATAATTATTATATTATTAATTATTATCTTTATAGAATGTCTCCCCGATGTTGTCCAAACATAAACACTCCCTCTCGATGAGGGAGACATTCTGCAACATGCCACTCTTGTCTTTGAAGTATACAAACTTCACCCTAGACTCATGACACTTGTCTGTTAGTCTTGGGAGACATTTATTTCCCACCTAAACTGAGGAGAAACTCCTTCTGCGGCTCTCCCTCTGAGCCAATTAAGTCTCTCTAAGATTAGGCTCACTTTGGGTCCACATGTAATGGCATACAACATCTTGAGTCTTTATCATTCCTTGTCAAATCACCATGACTAGGACAAAGACCACACCAGGATCTTTCACCACAGGCACACACCTTTGAGTGAATGTCGGCTTGATGTTAATTGACACGTGGAAAACACTTCAAGCACCTCAACTCCATATTATTCCTTATCATGTTCAAGGAATGACTATGTCTGGGCCCATTTACCATAAGTACACCTGTGTGATAAATGTATCCTATCTCCCTTGGTCTGCAACCAATCTAGGAGAAGTTTTGCCTGATGTTGAAAAATCAACACTCCCTCTTAGCTAGGGAAGTATCTTTCCATAGTAGTACACAACTACTGTCCAGAGACATGCAGTCTTCGCCAGTGGTACAAAACCACCATAGTAGAAAAAGATTTGTCACACATGGGACTCCCATGTGGACTTTCAGAGGCTACTCCCTCTAAGAACACTTAGGGTCAACTCCCCATAGTGTCAGACATCAAGGGTCAACTCCATTGACATGTCCTCATGTTCTCTCAACATGGGACAATGGGATATAAGCCCAAATGTACTTATTCCTTCTCAAATAAGTGTTCCACTTATCCCTTCTCGAATAAGTGTCCTCACGGATCAACTCAACTCAATTCACAGAGGAGTATGATCTGAAGAAAGTTTGTCACACATGGAACTCCATGTGAACTTCTAGAGGCTACACCCTCTAGAAACACTAGGGTCAACTCCCATAGTGTATGACGTCAAGGGTCAATTCCCTTAACATGTCCTCATGTGCTCTCCAAATGGGACGTTGGGTTATAATCCCAACCACACTTATCCCTTCTCGGATAAGTGCCCCACTTATCCCTTCTCGGATAAGTGCCCCACTTATCCCTTCTCAAATAAGTGTCATCACAGATCAACTCAACTTAGTCACACATGAGTAGGATCCGGAGAATGTCTCAGGAAGCTGCAAACATCAACACTCCCTCTCGGCGAGGGAGGCATTCTCTGCCACACCAAGTGATCAGGGGATAAAAATTTGCTCAATTTTCAAAGTGCTCGGATTGAGACGAAAACCATTCCATTGCGTCCATCTCGTTTTCCTGATTCCGGCGGTATATTTATTTTCGCGAATGGAGTCCGTATGGAGGAGATATCGCGATTTGACCGCCAAGTCAAACAGGTAAAAAATTGGGGTGCTGATTGTACCTGTCCGTACAGTCTGTACGGCCACGTGGAGGGCCGTACTGTCATGCTGATGTGGCAGAGGGAAGACGTGTCACATTTGTATTGGATGGTTGTCAGCGAATCGGGTGCTGACACGTGTCTCTTCATTTTTGATTAATTTGGTTATGTGTAAAAAAATGTTGTTGGGAGTCCACGGGTTTGAACCCTGGACCTCCCCCATAGCCAACGCCTTTGAAATGATCTGCTAGCCAACTGTCTGTTACTTATTCCTTGTTTGAAAGGCGGGAAATAATATATTTAAGTTGGATGGTTGTTTGATTTTGAAAAGGGCGCGGGTCGGGGCCTAATCCCCGACCCCTAGTTTTATAACATAACACATGTAACCATGTGTTAATATTACCGCGCGGGGAAAACATAATATAACCATTGTATACTTTGTGTTTTATATTACATATGTAATATGGCCGTGTATTAAAATGCGCGGGGTCTTATATTATGTTAATACATTGTGTTATGCGCGGTTGGTTATACATTTGCGCGGGAGTTTAATCCGTTGCACGGTTTTTAAACGAACCAACGAATTTTATGCCCGGCCTGTGGTCGCGTGGGTAATATGACCGAATGCCGAGGCGATTAAGGGATGGAGGCGCCCTAACCGTTCTACGGTTTGGACCGGTGCGCGGTTGCGTACGAGTCTTGGTTTTTCCGCTTAAATGAGCGTGTGTGCCAGGTTTGGAGAACAAGGGTGCAGATTGTAGAACCAAAGACAGTAAAGAAGAAGGGGAGACTTCAAGGAGGTTATCTTCTTCATTTTTCGACCGTTTCAGGTGCCGTCAGAGCCTAGACAGGGGTTTTAGGACGCTGCGGAGCCATTGGAGCAGTCATTTTGTTGATTTGAGCACTGTAAGACATGTTTTTAAGCACTTTGAGCAATTTAATATAAAAGATCCATTTGGAGGCTGGACCAGGAG
>JZKD02S0162690.1:118000-148212 GCA_000966675.3 Picea glauca
TGGGAAGCCCACTGCAGTCAAGTGGCAGGACACTTTGGCGTCGAAAAGACAGCGGCGATGCTACAGAAAAATTTCTACAGGCCGAAACTTTGATAGGAGGTCGGCAAGTATATTAGGTCTTGCACTGCCTGCGCTATTACCAAACCGACCACTAAGAAACAGGGTATGTATACCCTCTTCCTACTCCTGACAGGCCATGGGAATCCATCTCAATGGACTACATGTCGGGCCTCCCATACACCAAGCGGGGAAATGACTGTGTTTTTGTGGTTGTTGATCGCTTTTCTAAGATGACAATTTATGGTTGCCTGCAAGAAGAGAATCACAGCAGAGGCCACTGCCAAGCTCTTCTTTGAACGAGTATGGGTACATTTTGGAATTCCATAAACCATTGTCTCAGATCGGGATAGTCGATTTCTCAGCACATTCTGGTCGAGCCTCTGGTCACTGCTGGACACCAAGCTCACCAAATCCAGGGCCTTCTACCCCCAGACAGATGGCCAAATCGAGGTTGTAAATCGAATGATTGTGCATATCCTTCGCATGTATAATTCAAAGAACCCTCACACATGGGATGAGAGCCTTCCCTATGTCCAGCATAGCTACAACCGATCCTTGCATAGCTCAACCGGCCACAGCCCCTTTCAAGTGGGGTTCGGATTCCAACCATTGGGTCCCATAGATGTTGCACTTCCCCTTGCGGTCACCTCGAATGACTCATCTCCTGCTCCAACTGAAGCTAACAAAGCCACCCGATTCATTGAGCAGATCCAGCACATTCACCAACAGGTTCAGGATATCCTACAGAAGTCCAATGACAAGTACAAACAGTGCCATGATCAACATCGGGTGCCGCATAAGTTTCAAGTGGGCGACAAAGTTTGGTTGCACTTGCAGAAAGAACACCTTACAGGACCCCATCGGAAGCTTCGCCCACTCCGTTATGGACCATATACTATCACCAAGGCTGTGGGGGATAATGATTTTGAGCTTAACATTCCTCCTTTCCTTTCACCCAGTGTTCAACGTGGATCTCCTTCGCCCTTATTTCCCACCAATATTGGACACCTCAGAAGTAGCAGAACAACTGACACCAATAGAGCTCAACCTCGACTGCACACAACAGGCATCCAATGATCAGATTGTGGACAGATAGATAAAGGGAACTCGACAACAAAGGATCCAGCTTTATCGAGTCGCCAAAGCAGGGCAGCTCCTGCACCAAGGCAAGTGGCTCACCCGGGGCCAAATTCAGAAAAAATTTCCTCATCTAATGGGGGACCTCAATGCAATGGAGACCATTTCTTCCTAAGGAGGGAGGATTGATACAGATGGATATCGGTGGCCACCCACCTTTTCCAACTGGCTCAAAATAGTTTTCTGACATTTTTGGCAATTCACTATTTTTAGCAGTTTTTACTTACGGGGCCATTTTAAGGGCCTAAATGAAGGTTTTTCGACATCGAGCTCCTCAATGATATTCAAAGGCATGATTTAGCCCCCCTAAATGAATCTCCTCAATGATACCTTTCCAACGGGCTATCACACGCCTAAAACGGAGATTGTATGCAAAAGTTACGACCTCGGCAAGTTGATGTACTAACTTACCCAAACAGGGCCCGCATGACTTTTGGTGTTTCATCTCCTAGGGTTAGGTTTTTGGATGTATAGGGTTTTGGGCATTCCTATTTATTGTAAAAAGTTCTTTAGAGCCTCATTGTAATGATCTTCTTACGAATGCGCGCTGCCGTCACATCTCTTCTCAGAGATAAGCCGCCACCATTTCAGCAAGCTTGTTTCCGCTTCATTTTACAGTTTCAGCTTATTTCGTTATTTAATAGAAAACCAGTTTTACTGTATCTCTGTTATTTTGTGTTAAGCACCTGTTAATAATCTGTATTCATTTCGTTCTGCTCATAAAATCTGGATCAGAAGTTGAGAGTAGGGTTTATCTATTCAACCAAAGTTATCTAAGACTATCCCTAGGCCCTAACACAAGCACACGTAGACCATGAGGATAAACCATATCATTGGGAGACTTGAACCATGACAAAGCACTAACCACACTCCACTTTCATCATCTAGGCAATCCCCATTAACCATTGGTTTATAATTTTATTCTTGTTCAATAAGATTTTAGCTAAGTTTCATTAGGAATTTGTGATCTATTTTTTTTAAAACTGAAACTAGGAGAATTTTATAATAAAATAAAATTTATAACATAGCTAATAGCATATACATATACTGCATGTCCAAATTTAAGAAGAGTTTGCAGTTCACAACATGATTGATACAAAATTTTGCATGTCTTTGGCTAAATTTTTCCAATATTTCTTGGTACTATAGATTCTATAAAAGACTCCTAGAATACTAGTAGCAGTAAAAAAACATTCACTTAATGAAATACATGACAACTAACAACCTCATCCAATCTAACATTTGAAGAAACCAAACCTTGTGATCAATCAATCTCCATATCTTCAACTAGTTGATGCACAATGTCCTCTTCTTTCAGTTCCCCATGAGATGAGTAGATTGACATTCTTTGATTTGATGTCCCTGACTATGCTCCCTTGCTCATATTTATAACCATGTATCTCAACATGTTACATTCCACTTCTAAACTAGTTATTTGTTGTTTCTATTGAACTAAAGTACCCATTATTGTAGCAAATTGGGAGATCGCTCAATGCTCGTTATCATGAAATTTAGAAATGATTTAAAATAGGGAGGTTCAATTGCATTGTATCTGCTCCTCGTGATTTTGAAACAAACTTCTTAACTCTTGAATATCCATTTGATCCATGAGTGCATAAGCATAATAGACAAAAAAAACCACACAAGCATCCATATTCAACCAAATAACATACTAACAATCAACCAAGCATATTGATTTCCTACTTATTAGACCACAAACACAATTTTCTAAGCTGGAGCTTTGAAACTTGAAAGGCATGTACTCCCAACCAAAATGCTAGACCACCCACAAACTTTATTCTCATTGCTTGAGATTAAGAGGGTTGGAAAATAGATTCCACACACACCAGAAAAACACTCGAGATACAGACTGAAGAATACCTGATATGAAAATACACAATTATAATGTTCTTCTAAGGAAATCTCTTGGATGGAAGCTCACCAAACCAAACAAACATAGTAGCATAAGATTACCAACAATGTCACTTACAAGATATTGGTAGATATGCTAGAGCCGAAAGATAATTTTCATTGAACACCAACCTATCCATGATTCCTTTATCCCACCATGAAATAGATAAACTCGTATCCTGGCTTCAAATTCATGTCTAGCCATGGAAGCATACATGTGATGGGGGTACAACAGTCTCATTGATTTATTGTTGTTGCATTAACATTGAGGCTCATGTGTGTAAGGCATGTGCGATGTAAATGCAATAGCTTTCTCTGTAAGACTTGTGGAATTATGGCTATGGTATAGCTTGATATCCCTCCCTTCCATTAACCTTAATGATTGTTGGCGTAGGCTATTTTTGGGAAAAACATGGTAATTAATGAAGGAAGTTAGGAAATGGACCAGAAAAGGATCGCGCACTGGAAAATAGGGAAACACAACACCAAGAAACCAGAAAAGTCAAAGAAAGGATGAACGATGCGGATCAACGACGAAAACAGTTATATTTTGGATCAACCGCGATCAGGGAATTAGAAAGTGGACAAATCTAATCCACCTAGGATCAGTGGGTTAGGTTTTTGGTCATTTTTGTAATGGGTATTTTACCCCTTTTGTAGTATAAATATGTGTTATAGCGAAGCTAGATCTAGAGATTTTGACAGATGTGATAGAGATATGATAGAGACAGGAAGACAACGATATGCATTGTAATCGAAGGTAAGGTCGTAAGTTGTGGAGCTTAGTATGATCTTGTCAACCTCAACTGTAATGCGTGCAGCACTATAAAATTTGATGAAGAATAATAAAAGAGAGAAGAAATCCAAATCTTTGTGGACGTAGCCAAAGGGGGGTGAAACACATTAAATTTGTGTCTTTGTGTGGAATGTTTATATTACTTCTTGTTATTGTTTAGATATGATGAATAAACTGATCTATTAGTAGTAAAATGCAGCGCACAGTAGAATGATAGGATAACTGCTACAAAATAAATCTTAATGAATGTATCTGATTACTGATTGGTAAATCTGGGATGTAATGTTGTACTAATTTAATAGAATAATAGATCTACTATGTTTTGAGGTAGAAATAATGTCTCCTGGCCCCACATATATCTCCCTTCCAAGATCGTATACATCTGGGTTTTGGAATCACCCATAAGCCATCTTGGGTGAGACTACATTGTCCACTCTATGTGCAGTGTTGTCTTCTAGTCTCCAGAAGGGTTGATGGTTTGTAGGGTTTTGTTGGAAACCTAAAGTAGAACCCGGGTCAGCCTAGAAATGTCCAACAAATGGTTATGTTGTCAGCTAGAACCCAAAAGAATAGATTGGAAGGGACTTGTTTAAAAGAACAGTAAAGAGAATGAAGCATTAGAAGGGGGTGTCCATACCATGGAATCCCAATAAACAAGACATCAAACATTGGTTGACAACAAAAGAGCTCGATTTTGCACAAAAAGACAATAGAAACCCTAAGTATACACCGCGCCAATATTTGGAGAGGTACGTATTTATTGATCTTCATGAGGCATTTTTCTATGAATTTCCACATTTGTTGTAGGAGTGGATATTGATATTGAAGGACACTCACCCAACTAACTCTATAAGACCAATAGAATGGACTACTAAGAATATTGTGCATCTGCAAAAATTCAACAACAAATTCACACGCGTAGTCAATTTCTGGCTAGACAACATTATTGCAGGATTCATTACCGAGTTTGCAATCGATACTGCAAAATCCTACGTTGTTGTAAAGCACGATTTTTTGAAGGGTCCAAGAGGAAGGTATATTAGATCACTCTATACGTCAATCAATATTTTTTCGCATGATAAAGGCGTGATGAAAATGGAATCCGACAGCTAAATAAATTTGCACGCATGGGGAGACTGGGGAACACTAAGGATGATCTGAGACATAGAGAGGTATTTGGATAAATATGAGCAAAAGGAAGTGATGGACCCCATTATGATGGATGAAGAACATACCAAGAAAATAATGGACAAAGTGGGAATGAAGCGCAGCGGAATACCCTACCAATATAAGACTAATAGGAAATAGAGAGTAGTAGCCGAGAGGGAAGGCTTGGAAAGTGATGAAGAAGAGGTAGAGGATCTTTCTGCTATTTATCAGATTGAGGAAATCCTACGCGCCACATATGACATAAAAACTAGAGGTCAGGGGTCTAGCGTAGAAGAAGGAACTCCATTCCAAATCTGAATTAGTGTGGAACCCATGACCCCATGTGTGACTAAGACATCAGAAAGGAAAGAAGATTTTAGACAACCAACAATTATTGGTAGAAGGAGTCCAATAGCTCAAGGGACCAGTGGAAATTCAAGTGAAAGTATGAGTTCATCTAGCAGTATTCAGTTATCTACACCGCGCGGAGGAAGTACCGCAAATTTTACAATGACCGGAGCATATCCAACCATTTGGTTACTTGAATTGCATGGAGAAGGGTCGGAGGACCCAAAGAAACATTTATTTATTTGTGAAAAGATTTGGGAATCTAAAAAAGTCACAGATGAAGACACAAAAGTGGTTCATCTCGCAATTACATTCAGAAACCGCACACTAGACTGGTTTATGAGTGTAGCAGTGAACAATCCACAAGGAACACCTAAAATCATTGCAAATGTGAAGAAGGTACTAATCAATGAGTTCCAGCGACCAATTTCAGAAGATCAATATATGAATGAGATGATAGAAATCAAACATAAGCTAGGGGAATCAGTTTGGGAAATCGATCAGAAGTTCAAGCGATTGAAAGGTAAGTTGAAATATCCCATAACATACATGCAACATAAGAAACTATTCATAAACTCATTATTGCCACATTTTAAATATCCATTGAGGCAACAGAAGTTTCAAACTCAAGCTGAGGCTCTACAAGAAGCCTTACAATTGGAAGATAATAACTATAAACATACAAATCCAGTTGTAGAAGAGTTGAGAGCGGATCTCAATAATGGGGCATTTCAATTGAATCAAAACAAAGGCAAGGAAAAGAGGGAAGTTGCCCGATGTGCCTAATGTAGAACAGAAAGACACCACAAAAATGAGTGCCCAACATTTGCGCAGTATATGGGAGTAGGACTGTCGAATCCTTACCCACATGAGGATTATGGTGTGAACTTTGTAAAACACCTGGACATGATCCCTATCATTGTCCACTAATGAAAAAATACCAAACAATACATAAAAGTACATTATGCAATTTCTACAAGTTCTTAGGACAAGAGGATAAGGATTGTAGAACCATGGAACTTATGAAGGAAAGGACTTCATATGCTTATAGAATGTAGGTTGAACTAATGGCAGGTTTGTCTATGCAGCAACATAATAATGTGCAGTAGTTTGCAGCACCACCTTAATACAATCAAGTACCACAGTATAATACATTGCGCACAGACAATCAAGGCAATAGAGGAGGACATGGAAGAGGCAGAGGAGCAGTAACCTGCCACAATTGTTAGAAACCTAGACATTATGCAAGGGATTGTTCATAGCCACCAGAAACATGCATGTACTGTCGGGCAACAGAACATTCTACAAAAGATTTTCCTATACTTCTGACAAAAATAGAGGACAAAAGGAATCAGAATAATCAAAATGTTCAATGGATTGCCATGGAAACTAGAGAAGATGAAGGGAAAAAAATTAATATAGTTACTCGAGGTGGAACCAAGATAGGAGCAGATGTAGCAAATCAAAATCAGAACCAACACCAGTGGGTTAGAAAAAATACAACACCTCAACAACATTTTGATGCGCGCAGGGAAAAAGAGACATTCAAGTAGGTCAGACAAGAAATTTTATAGGAGAATATGATGGGTCAGTATATGATATTCTTCATCTATATGATCATACCAATGGAGGTAAGCCTTCAAAAAGGTAAGTAATCTAAGAAACTTTATGGTGTGTCTTGCTTGAAGTTATTGAATGATCAAACATTTGTTCAAGTATTACAAACTTTGATAGAAAAATGCAATCCTGGAGAAGAGATACAACTAGAACAAAAGACAGTAAATTGTTTCCATAGGAAGACAAGAACAAATAGAGAGTTCAAATTGAATGCAAATATTGGAGACTTTAACATGAGTGACATCATATTATATTTGGGATATGAGGTAAATGTTCTTCCTAAGAAAACATGGGAATGCATGGGGGAACCTACACTAGGTTATTCATCTATTCAGTTGAAACTAGCAAACCAACATAGAGTAATACCAATTGGTTGACTGAAAGGCATACCAATGGATTTAGACGGTGTGCACACTATGGTATATTTTGAGGCAATTAATATAGTGGACAATACCACACCTTATCCAACATTGTTGGGACCGGATTGGGCATTTGACAATCAATCTATCATCAACTTGAAGACCCCAAAAATAATCTTTGAATCAAGAGAATATAGAGTCATAGAACCATTAGATCCTTCAGAAGGTGGAAGATATGTTGAACCAGCGATAGATAATTTCATTACAGAAGAGATAAATAAGTTCTATAGAACTACCGCATGAGATGAAGATTACATTAACCCAACAATAGATGGAATTTTTAGCTAGACAAGCATTAGTTCTTGTGCTTCAAGTTCTGACACGGGACTGGAGAATTGGAAACAATGTTTAAATGAGATATTTACTAGAATATTTGCAAGAATGATGCACGCACTAAGATGGGTTGGCACAGTGGTAAGAGAACCTCCAAGCTTTTATGGTCAAAATGATTTATAAGAATTTTTAACAAGGTCTGAGTTAGAAATCTTGGAAATTCAAAGTTTATTAGTTTTAGACATTGCCTTGATAGAAACACCTACATGTTAGTGGGGTACCTACAAAGAAAAGATTTATGATTGGTATCAATGCAAAAGATTACTATGCAACAGATTTGGTGCAGAACAAGAGAATAAACATATGAAGAAATACGATGGAAGAGGACATCCCAGAGAACATATAGACATATGCATAACCCAACGGATATTGGTACCACCAGAGGACTGGCCACATCACTTTATCCATACATTGGAAGGCATACCAAGATATTGGTATACAGAATTGGAATTGCACAAAGGAACTGGAAATTGGATAGATTTGCAACAAAACTTTGTAATCATGTTTACATTTGAACATGAGAATCTAGTGATGGATGCAACACTGAAATTGATAAAAGAAAATATTTTTGAAGAACCTGAAGTTGAAATTGTAACATCTTATCAGAATTAGAATTGACAAACAGTCAGACAATTGTTACATTGTTACCACGTCGCAGAAGATGACCCAAAAAAAGAAAATCTACGTGATAATCAGATAATAGAAGTATAAGGCCCACAATTACAGTCGAAAGAATTTGTTGCACCACTGAAGATAAAGAAGGTATGTTGAAACGCACACCGACACTGAGAGGGGGGTTGAATCAGTGTCTGAAACTTTGATTCCTTTTCACACTCTCATAGATTAACTAAATTAACTCACTAAGATATATGCATCTCAATTAATAATTCATAGACATGTATAACACAAATTGTATGAATTAGATAAAATATCTTTCTTTTATTTATTTAACTTGAATGAATACAAATAAAATCAATACTTTAATGTCTTCAACTTCAACTGAATATGAGAGATCCAACTCTCTGATACAATACCCAGCTTGTATTTCTCAGATCCAACTGAGAAATGAGGAATCCAACCCTCATAACAAAACCCAGCTTGTTGATCTCAGATCCAACTGAGATGTGAGGAATCCAACCCTCATAACAAGACTCAACTTATAAATAGGCACCAACCTGATAGAATGAACTTCCATTCAATCCATTATATATATAATCCACCAAGACACCTTCTTCTCTTCATATTCCTTTACTTATATAGTCTTTCAAACGGTGCCACTTTGAAACAATGTGTCATTTTGAAATGAAACATTGCACCCCTTCATTTCATTTTAACATGAATAATCTTTTCCATTTTATTCATTAATTTATTGTGTAAATTTCTCAATTTAATTAGAAGACTAATCTTGATTTGAATTTTGCCCACGTGATTTTATCACAGATATGGATCGACTCATTATATCATTCATATGCTTTTTTTGCATCCTCATTTCGCCAACGGATCATATTTGAGCTTTTACCGACTCTCTATATTGTTATGGTGTTAATCTCTGTCGAATTACTCTACAAACCTTAAGTTGTTTACAGAAATGTATTATGTAAGAGACATTTCCTTCAACCCAATGTTCAAATGAGTGTGGGCTCGTAACCTCGAGTTTATTCTCCATTTAAGTTCCTTACCTTATTATATGACTATCATTGGAATCACGTCTTTCGTGCTTCAGAATTCTTCCCCTTTTTTTTTCTTTTAGCCCCCATATGTCCAATGTTGGGACCATTTTCTCTGAGCTTCAGTGCTCCAGAAATTTTCTTCTTCTTTTCACCAAATTATTTTTATCGCCGAAGTGATATTTTCATGAGTGTTACAGCTCGAGCAACTTCAATTCATGGATTTTAATCCTCATCGTTGATCACATTTTCAGATCAATGGTCCGATCATTATTTTAAAGGACTCATTTCTCACAATTTTCTTATCCTTATCCAATGGTTGGGATTCAATTGTGAGATGGACTATTGTTGTTTCCTCCAGTACTTTGAAGCTTTGGGAGTTTTGTTCTTTTATAAACTTCTTCTAGATTTCGTCGAAGTGTTGAATAGGCTCATCACCATAGATCTTACCTTTTGGTTTACAGTTGGATTTTCTTGCTCCTGTAGCTCTTTCATGATCTAGATCAATAGACAGGTTTTAATCATCCAATAAGTGGATGAATGTCCTTTGCTTTGAGACTTCCTAACTTTAGCCATGTTTATCCTATCTTTCCACTTTGTCATCCAACAGTCAAACTCCCGAAAGAGACTTGACTCCTGGATATTCATGCCTTTTCTTAGTTCCAATTATAGCCGGAGTGGTAGAGTTCTGATCAACCATTGATCTTACCTTTTTGTTCGACAGCTGGATCTCCTCCTACTTATATGATCACATTGACTAATCCAACAATCACGACTTAATCTTATTCCACTGGTTTAATCCAACGACCGAGAAAGATTCTTGATAATATTAAATCAACGACCAATGTTATTTCATGACTTTGGCCTTCGACACTTCAGGTATGTTTGCTGGTAGGAGAAGTTGGATATCCCCTGAGGCTATAATCCTGGAGTGACGTGGCTTGCTAACATCAGTGTTTACGTGGCACATGTTGAGTAGCTACCACGTGTCACCTAGATTCGTGACTTTCATATACCTAAAGTTCCAACTAGACCTTGACACTTGTCACCATCTAAATGGGCCACGTGTCATATTTTTCTTCTGCCACATGACTTACTTCGTGGCTTTGGTACTTCATGGATTCGAAATTTTTGGCACTTTTTATACCATCCTTCGATTATTGCCAAAGTTCTGAATAGATCTACCACTGTAGATTTTAAACTGTCTCGATTCTATGACCTTCGTTTATTCCAGAACTTCAAGGTTCTGGAGTTCTTGGTTTATCTGAGCTATTTATTGTCGGAGTAGGTGAAGGTTGGAGTTGACCACCTTCTTCCTTAGTGCATTTACACTAGATCAAAAGTTGACGAGATTTCCTATTCTTCCTCTGATCCGGCGGTCGACGGGAGTTCGTGACTTCTGGGCTTTGGCCTTCGGGTAAACTTACATGTTTAAGACTTCTTTTCCCTGAAGTGGTCAATGGCGGAGTTGACCACCATTGGACCTGCCTATCCTCATCCAATGGTCACCATGCATTTCCCATATCTGATGGCCCTCATTTACTTTGGGACTTCGGGGGTTTCAAGACTTTGTGTCTTATAGGGTCTTCTTATCATGTCCTTCCACTTGGTTCTATCTGACAATCAAGATAGATCCCGAACTGATCTAACGGTTGAGATTTCACTTGATTTTCCTCCACGAAATATGACGGCTCTTAATTAATCTCTTTCTATCTATGATTTTGGCTTGATCCAATTGTCCATAATGATACTGCTTCAGATCTGACGACTGATATTTAATCCTTCCCAACCTCTAACTTTACCTCAATCTAACAATATTGGATTGTGCTAAACTAGGAATGAACGGCTCATGTAACTCGATCCTTTAAAAAAGGATTTCTTTACTCATAGAACTCTGTCTTTTGTGTTATTTCAAAGGTGTTGTCTCTTCTAAGCTTCGATTAACATTCTTCCTTATGATTTGTTTATCGTTATTTATCTTGAGCTTTTAATAACTATTTGTGCATTCTTTTATGCACTGATATTTAGTCACTAACCCTCCTGAGCTCTTAATTCCTTGTGCTTTGTTACTCCTTCTGTACATGGATTTTCTGCATGCTACCTCTCCTGAGCTTTAGAATCATAGGATCATTGTTGATCCTATCATGATCAACAGTAATCACGAATTGCTTCTGCCACAAGGTGATCTTCCTCTGCCCCAAGGTGTTATTCCTTTTTCTCTGATTACTGTACATGTTTGACTCATGTGGCCATCAATGACAACGCATAATCAATAATGCCAACAATCTCCTCCTTTGTCATTGAGGGAAACATATTTGTAAAACAAATACTTTTTCTCCCCCTATCACTGATCTCATTTTCAGGTTGGAGGTTTGAACTTTTACTTATACCAATTTTTTTTTAATATTTTTCTCCCCCTTTGACATCAATGACAAAGAGTTTAAACTTTTACTATTTTTCTCCCCCTTTGAATGTGCCAGATGTTATCTCAATCTCTTGGTTTTTTTGTGTTCAAATAGGTAGTCTTATTGATACCAATTGCTGTAGTGATCAAGTCTTTTAAACCTAATCCAATCACTTCCTCATTTGATGACCAAATTAAATACTCCCCCTGAGTTTTTATTGTTTCATAGGGTATTATTGTCTTCTCCTTTGTTCTAAAGGACAAGGGTGTGAATATTACTAATCTTCTTGATCTGCATGATATCATCAATATCTGATATTGTGTCATCTTATTCTTTAGGAACTCTCCTTTCCCGAGTTTGATCCATTTCATATTCAAATCTCTGAATTTCACATTCCTTGTTAGGAACTTCACCCATCATTTTCTTGTTATCAATTTATTTGTTTTTAGGTGTCAGATCATCTCTTTTGCTTTATATTTCAGATTTTCTTCTCCATACCTTTTCATGAGATATTTTGTTTGTAGGATCTTTCTTTTCTAGATTTCTTCTTTGAGACTTGTCATTTCTTCTTTTCTTCTAACCTTCATTAGATTTTCTTCTTGATTTGTATGAATTATTTCTCATGGATTGACTTCTTGATTTTCTGCAGTTTTAGGATTTGTGACCAAACCTATCACAGTTGTAACATATCATTGTATGACAAAACTTTGTTGTGTGGCCAACATAATTACATCTCCAACATCTCATTGAGTAATTGGACCTTCCTAAATTTTTCTTTTCAGTACTCTTTCATTCCAATGCTTTGTGGCCAAAGATATTACAGAAAAAGCAATAACTATTGAAGGTGTTTCCATACTTGGGTCTGTTGTGACATGAGAAGTTTGTCTTTCGATATATTTCTTTTTTTTAACTTTTATAGTTTCCTTCCTTAACAAAGTTCATGGTTTGTTTTAGGTTTTTGACTCTACCTTTTTTTTTCCAGGAGTATGATCATTTATCATGTTTTTGAATGGTGCTGCATTTGCCACCTTCTTCTTTCTTATTGTATCCAAGACCGATTTTGTCATCAGTTCGTCTTTAACTATTCCAGATCCTATCTAGGATAGTTGAGCTATTATGGAATTTACAGTTGCTTTTGTCTTTTCATTCTTCTTTTTGAGGTTGATAACTTCCATTTCCATCATGTGACAAGTTTCTTCCTTTTTAGTCAATTGAATCTTCAAGGTTTCTTCTTTTTCCTTAGCTCCTTCAAGTTGACTCTTTAGATTGATGACTATTTCTTCTGTATCGTCCAAAAATTCTGTGTAGTTATTAGTTTTGTCATATGTTTTTAACTCTTCTATATCTTTTGTTAGATCAACAACTTTATTCTTCAATGTTTTGATTTCTTCCTTGTTTTCTAGTTGAATCCTTTTAAGGTTGATGGCTTCAAATTCCAACCTGTGGCATGATTCTTCCTTGTTTTCTAGTTGAATCCTTTTAAGGTTGATGGCTTCAAATTCCAACCTATGGCATGATTCTTCCTTTTTAGTTAATTGGATCTTATGTGCTTCTTCATTTTTCTTAGTTTCTTCAAGTTGAGTTTTTAGACAGATGACCATTTCTTCTGTCTCTTCTAGTACTTATTTTCTTTTATTATCATGTGTCTTTAATCCTTCCATCTCTTCTGTTAGATTAACAACTTCGGTTTTCAATCTTTTAATCTCTTCTTCTTTGTTTTCTAGTTGAATCTTTTGTTCATTCTCTTCATGGTTAGATTGATCTAACTGTTGTAGTAGCAACATATATTTATTTTGAAGTTTCTCCAACTCTTCAAAATTCCACATAATTGTGTATTCAAGTTGGTCAAGAACATCCTTAGTAACTTCAATATATAGACCATTTGTTGGTTCCATACTAATCACTTCAAATGTAGTTATAACATCATTCTTAAAATCTAATAGTTTTTCTTTAGTGAATAATGAGGTATTCATCAATTCCATGATGTAGTAGTCTTCTATGTTGATGACTGGGGTTTGTATCAATTCTTTGATGGAATTGTCCTCTTCTGTGTTTTGTTCTTTATTCTGATAAGAATTCTCTTTATCTGTATTTTGTTCTTCAATCTTATTTGAATTCTCTTTTTCTGTGTCTTGTTCTTTATTTTGATATGAATTTTCTTGTTTTGTATTTTGTTCTTCAATCTGATTTGATTTTTATTTTTCTTTGTTTTGTTTTATAAACTTATTGGAATTCTCCATTTCTTTGTTTTGTTCTTTATTTTGATAAGAATTTTCTAGTTGGAGCCATAGCATTTTAGCAGAGGTGCAGTGTCCCATCTTTTCTTTGACTTGATCTGACAATCCATTATGGATTGCCTTTAATGCTATTGAATTATTTTTCTTTGCTTCTTTTGCAGATTTGGTTTTGTTCTTTGAGGTAGTTGAGTACCAAGGCTTAGATACTACTGAATCCCAAACACCAGATCCTCTTGAGTTCAGATACCATTTCATTCCTTCCCTTCATGAAGAGTAGTCTGTTCCATCAAATAAGGGAGCTTCATTTGCGGAGAGAGCCATTTGTCCACCCATTTCATCAGAATCTACCTTCCAGTGTTTAAACTATGCAGAAGGCACCCACTCTAATACCAATTTTTGAAACACACACCGACATTGAGAGGGGGGGGTGAATCAATCTCTAAAACTTTGACTGATTTTCACACTCTCATAGATTAACTGAATTAACTCACTAAGATATATGCATCTCAATTAATAATTCTTAAACATGTATAACACAAACTGTATGAAGTAGATAAAATATCTTTCTTTTATTTATTTAACTTGAATGAATACAAATAAAAACAATCCTTTAATATCTTCAGCTTCAATTGAATATGAAAGATCCAACTCTCTGATACAAGATCCATCTTGTAGTTCTCATATCCAATTGAGAAATGAGGAATCCAACCCTCATAACAAGACCCAGCTTGTTGATCTCAAATCCAACTGAGATGTGAGGAATCCAACCCCCATAACAAGACTCAAGTTGTAAACAGGCACCAACCTGATAGAATGAACTTCCATTCAATCCATTATATATATATAATCCACCAAGACACCTTCTTATCTTCATATTCCTTTACTTATATAGTCTTCCAAAGGGTGCCACTTTGAAACTATGTGTCATTTTGGAATGAAACATTGCACACCTTGATTTAATTTTAACATGAATAATATTTTCCTTTTATTCATTAATTTATCGTGTAAGTTTCTCAATTTAATTAGAAGACTAATCTTGATTCAAATTTTGTCCTCATGAGTTGATCAGAGGTATGGATCAACTCATTATTTCATTCATATGCTTCTATTGCATCCCCAGTTTGCCAATGGATCATATTTAAGCTTTTAACGGCTCTATGTATTATTATGGTATTAATATCTGTCGAATTACTCTACAAACCTTAAGTTGTTTACATAAATGTATTATGTATGAGACACTTCCTTAAACCCAATGTTCAAATGAGCATGGGCTCGTAACCTCGGGTTTATTCTCCATTTAATCTCCTTACCTTACTATATGACTATCGTTGGAACCACGTCTTTTGTGCTTTGTAATTCTTCCCTTTTTTTTTCTTTTAGCCCCCATATGTCCAATGTCGGGACCGTGTTCTTCAGGCTTCGATGCTCCAGAACTTTTCTTCTTCTTTTCACCAAATTCTTGTTATCGTCAAAGCGATATCTTCCGGAGTGTTACAGCTCAAGCAACTTCAATTCACGGATTTTAATCCTCATCGTTGATCACGGTTTCATATCAATGGTCTGATCATTCTTTTAAAGGACTAATTTCTCAAAATTTTCTTATCCTTATCCAATGGTTGGGATTCAATTGTGAGATGGATGGTTGTTGTTTCCTCCAGTACTTCGCAGCTTCGGGATTTTTGTTTTTTTATTAACTTCTTCTAGATTTCGTTGAAGTGACGAATAGGCTCATCACTATAGATCTTACCTTTTGGTTTACGGCTAGATTTTCTCGCTCCTGTAGCTCTTTCATGATCTAGACCAATGGACAGGTTTTAATCATCCAATAAGTGGATGACTATCCTTTGCTTTGGAACTTCCTAACTTTGGCCTTGTTTATTTTATATTTCCACTTTGACATCCAACAATCAAGATAACTCTCAAAAGAGACCTGACTCCTAGATCTTCATGCCTTTCCTTAGTTCCAATTATAGTCGGAGTGGCAGAGTTCTGATCAACCGTTGATATTACCTTTTTGTTCGATGGTTGGATCTCCTCGTACTTATATGATCATGTTGACTAATCCAACAATCACAACTTAATTTTGTTCCACTGGCTTAATCCAACGACCGAGAAAGATTCCTGAGAATCTTAAATCAACGACCAATGTTATTTCATGACTTCGGCCTTCGACGCTTTGATTATGTTTGCTAGTAGGCGAAGTTGGATATCCTCGGAGGCTGTAATCCCAGAGTGATGTGGTTTGTTGATGTCACTATTGACGTGGCACAAGTTGAGTGGATGCCACGTGTCACCTAGATTCATGACTTTCGTATACCTAAAGTGCTAACTAGACCTTGACACTTGTCACCATCTGATTGGGCCATGTGTCATATTTGTCTTCTGCCACATGTCTTACTTTGTGGCTTCGGTACTTCGTGACTTTGGGAGTTTTGGCACTTTTTATACCATCCTTCGATTATTTCCAAAGTTCTGAATAGATCTACCATCGTAGATTTTCAATTGTCTTGATCCTACAACCTTTGTTTGTTTCGGAACTCTGGGGTTTGAGAGTTCTTGGTTTATCTGAGTTGTTTATCGTCGGAGTAGGTCAAGGTCAAAGTTGACCACCTTCTTCCTTAGCGCGTTCACTCCAGATCAACAATTGACGGGATTTCTTGTTCTTCCTCTGATCCAATGATCGACGGGAGTTCATGACTTCAAGGCTTCGGCCTTCAAGTAAACTTACATGTTTTAGACCTCTTTTCGTCGGAGTTGACCACCATTGGACCCGCCTATCCTCATCCAACAATCACCATGAATTTACCAGATCTAATGGCCCTCATTTACTTCAGGACTTCGGGGGTTTCAAGACTTTGTGTCTTATAGGATCTGTTTATCCTGTCCTTCCACTTGGTTCTATTTGACAATCAAGATAGATCCTGAACCGATCTAATGATTGAGAGCTCACTTGATTTTCCTCCACCAAATCTGACAACTCTTATTTAATCTCTCTTTATATATGATTATGGCTTGATCCAGCTATCCATAATGTTACTGCTTCAGATATTATGGTTGAGATTTAATCCTTCCCAACCTTTGACTTTACGTCGATCTAACAATTCTGGATTGTCCCGAACTAAGAATGAATGGCTCATGTAACTCGATCCTTTACAAAAGGATTTATTTACTCACAGAACTATGTCTCATGTCTTATTTCAAATGTGCCATATCTTCTAAGCTTTGATTAATGTTCTTTTTTCTGATCTATTCATCGTTATTTCTCCTGAGCTTTTAATAACTGTTTGTGCATTATTTTATGTACTAATATTCAGTCACTAACCCTCCTAAGCTATTAATTCCTTATGCTTCATTACTCCTTGTGTACATGGATTCTCTGCATGCTACCTCTCCAGAGATTTAGAATCATAGCATCATTGTTGATCCTATCGTGATCAACAGTGATCACGAATTGCTTCTACCACAAGGTGATCTTCCTCTACCCCAAGTTGATCTTTCTTTTTCTTTGATTATTGTGCATGTTTGACTCATGTTTTCATCAATGAAAGAACATAATCAATAATGCCAACAAGGTAAATATTGGAACAAAAGAGAATCCAAAGATTGCAAGTATTGGGGACTATTGGGACAACTAGGCAGTGGAAAGAATAACAAAATTATTGCGCATTCCAACAACATTTTCATAAATGAAAGGGGTAGCAAAAGAACTTGGATAAATGAAGATTCCCATATGACCAAATGCCAGACCAATAAGATAGAGACCATATAGGTTAAATCCAGTATATAAACAGAAAGTTAAGGTAGAGATTGAAAAAATGTTAGAGGCTGGTATAATAGAACATGTTGAAGAATCTGAGTTAATTAGCCCTATGGTAGTTCAAGAGATGAAACAGGGGGGAATAAGGATCTATGTAGACTTGAGGAAGTTGAATGATTCATGTCTGCATGATCCCTTCTCTACTCCATTTACAGATGAGGTATTGGAAAATGTAGGAGGACGAGAAGCATACTAATTTACTAATGGATTTTGAGGGTATCACCAAATTAGAATAGTAACAGAGGATCGTCATAAGACTACATTTTCCACAGAATGGGGGTCATACTAGTACACATTGATTCCCTTTGGATTGAAAAATGCACCTATTATTTTTTTAAGGGTAGTGGTAGTTGCATTTAAATATTTTATATATAAGTTTTTGGAGGTTTATCTGGATGATTGGACAATATTTAGCGTCTTGAAAGATCATGTTGAAGTTTTAATATTAATGCTATACAGGTGTAGTCAATATCAAAACTCTTTGAATATTAAGAAATGCATATTCAACGCACCATTTGCAGTTTTTCTAGGGCATGTGGTTTGTAAACAGGGTATGTTGGTTAACCCTGCAAAGATTGTTTTCATTGTTAATTTACCACCACCTATGTCAGTGCGCCAATTGAGAGCTACACTAGGTCACACGGGCTAGTATAGAAAATTCATAAAGAGCTACACACAGATTACTGCACCCATGGAGAAATTGTTAAAGAACAATATCTCAATGGAATGATGAGTGCCAACAAAGTTTGGCATCTTAAAAGAGAAAATGGTGATATAACCAATTCCAGTCTTTCCAAATTAGTCAAAAGAGTTCCATGTTCATGTGGATGCTTCTTCAATAGCACTTGGAGTAATACTAACACAACCAGGAGAAGGTGACATAGATCACCCAATAGTATTTGCAAGTAGGAAACTCTTAGAGTTGGAAAAGAATTATAATACAACAGAAAGAGAAGGTTTGGCTATGGTATATGCATAACAAAATTTTAGACATTATTTATTAGGCCAACATTTTAAGATGTTCATAGATCACTCTGCTCTCATATACCTGGTCAACAAGCCAGTGTTGGGAGGGAGAATATGTAGATGGTTGTTGTTATTTCAAGAGTTTGATTTTGAAGTCGTTGTGAAACCTAGAAGATTGAATGTAAGGCCAAATCATCTGTCTAGGATAACCAATGGAGAGGAACCAAGCAGCTTGGAGGACAATTTTCCTGAAGCACAACTTTTTTTAGTGAAGATTGTTGATGGATACTTTTCTTATATCATTGAATTTTTTAGTATGGGATTTTCCCCAAAGGAATACAACATTGCGCAGAAGAAGAATTTGGTGGTTAGAGCTGGAGATTACCAACTTATTGCAGGACACTTGTATAAACTAGGAGCAAATAATATTCTGAGGAGATGTGTCATGGAACATGAACGTCCCATCATCTTGGCGGAAGAACATGAAGGAATAGTTGAAGGAAATTATGCAAGAAAAGCCACTGTGTAGAAGATATTACACGTAGGACTATGGTGGCCAACAATTTCTAAAGATGCAAAGGAGTATTTCTAGACTTGTGATGTCTATAAAAGGGTGGGAAATCCATCTAGGAGGGATGAGATGCCCCTAAAACCTCAAGTGAATCTTAAAGTATTTGACAAATGGGAAATAGATTTTGTAGGGCCAATCAATCCACCAGCTAGAAGATCAAAAGTAAGGTACACCATTACAACGACATAATATTTAACCAGATGGGCTGAAGCAGGAGTACTAAAAGATTCCAGTGTAGAAACTGCAATGCACTTCTTGTTTGAACAAGTAATTACAAGATTTGGATGCCCTAGAATTCTGATGAGTGATCATGGACCTCATTTTATCAATAATACCATTCAGGAAATGTCTGAAGAAATTGAGATACACCATCAAAAGAGTACTCCATACCATCCCCAGGCTAATGGAACAGTGGAAGCATTTAATAAAATATTGGAGAATGCCCTAACTAAAATTTGTAATGTAAACAGGGATGATTGGGACTTGAAGATATCAGCAGTATTATGGGCCTATAGAACCACATGTAAGAAACTCATAGGCAGACACCTTTCAGATTGGTGTATGGTCAAGAAGCAGTAGTCCCTTTAGAATATTTAATACCTAGTCTGCGCATTGCAGCCATTACAGACATGTTAAAATAAGGTGCAACTCAAGAAAGATTGCCTCAACTCATGGAACTAGAAGAAGACATGATTATGGTTGGTTTTCATCAGGAAGTACAAAAAGCCAAAGACAAAGCTTGGCATGATAGACACATTAAAAATAAAAACTTTAAGGAAGGAGATATGGTTCTTCTCAATGACAGCAAATACTTACAACACCCAGAAAAAATTAGAATGCATTGGCTAGGGCCATATGAGATAAAATCCATCACAGAGGGAGGTGTTGTTCAGTTGCAGGCTCTAGTAGGCAAAGAGATTCAAGGAATAGTTAATGGCAGTTGACTAAAATTGTATAGGGATAGTTGACCCAGTAACCCTTAGTAGTTGCAGCACAGGAAAATTCAATTGTACATAGAGTATATCGTAGGAACTCAAAAGGAAATCTGAAAAGAAAGAAAAAAGTGGAAAAATAAGAAAAATACAAAAAAATTGCAGTAGATGGATAAGTGTTACACATGCAGTTAGATGATACAACATGCAGAAGATAATAATTGGTATGAAATAACTTGAATACACTGTGTGCCAAATAAAGGTGACCAGACAGAAAAAGCAATGCACTGATACATAAAGCAGTCGGAAAAAGAAAAAGCGGTGATCAGAAAAGTGTGGCGCGATAAAGCATTTATGACACAACCTATAAAAGAAGAAAAGGTGAAAGGTAAAGACACATTGTGACTTTGTACAAATGAGAGCTAAGGAAGAAAACTTACTGTGAGCAGGTGATTCTGAAGTGTTCAATTACGATTCAGAGCGACCTATTCTAGATTTAGCAAAATGGCGCCACCAAAGTTTGGAGCTCCTAGTCGGGTTGCAAGGAAAATGCGAAGTGTTGTGAGGTCTCCACATGACACAACAGTTGATGGGGTAAACTCAATTCATCCTGAAGGAGTGGTGAAAGTGAACATTTTTCCTTCCCCAGTAATCGAGTCGGTTAGTTCGACGATTGTAGAGGAGCATGAACAACAAATTCTGATGACAGAGGAAATGGATGTCAACCCGCGGGGAAAAACACAAAACCCTAGCACAGAGAAAAACCCCACGCAATAAATTGGATCAAGCACAACAAAACCACAGGTACAACCAAATGAGGAAGATGATGAACAAATAGAATTTGGTGAATTACAACACCATGTAGCAGATCCGGTGCAACAATAAGATTAACAAGAATAGGTTGAGGATGTTACGAACCAACAAAACTTAGATACTGAAGAAGATGAGGAAGAGAATCTAATAGAAGTAACAGGGCCATCAGTAGGAAAGAAGAAGACTAGGGCAAAACCTGTTACACCAAGAACATCGAGCAAGAAGAAGGAACTAACACGGTCGTTGCCACAAATACCTGAAGGAGTAAAAGTATTGGATGACATGTTAGGTTGTGTTAACAAGTTGAAGTATGTTGATCATGATGTTGTAGATGAGGGAAATTTCCATGAGTTTGCGCAGCAAGTATACATGGAGAGTAAAGGAGAGGGTCCATCGGGGGATCCCATTTTGGAGCTGAAGCAGTGGATTGCAAGACTATATAACACATGAATCATGAACCTATTGGAGATTCCTCACTTTGGGAGAGGAAAAGATGTAAATGCATGTGTCAAAAAAATACTAGAACTAGTACATGGGGGCATCTTATGGTTGGAGAGGCTTGTATCCATAGATGTGGACTTAATTGCAGAAATGACAAGATTACCAACAAATGGAGAAAAACCAGAGCAGTACATGGATGATAAAACCAAATAAAAATCCCTAGCATACGAGGTAAAGAAAAAATATGGGACTGACAAAGGATCCAGGGGAATGGTTAATAGATAGATAAATGAACCAATAGCTAAGTTTGCGACAAAATTGATGGCATGTTAACTTTTGAAGAAATGTTGCAAAGAGGAATCCCCTGCAAGAGTAATAGCAGCAACCACGTAGTGCGCAAAGGGGAGTCTACTTAACTGGGCTCCATATCTACTAAACTTGTTCTAGGAGGATTGCAAGGATGTGCGGGATTTAGGTACAAAGTTTCATTATTGTTGGCTAATCATATTGATAACACTGGTTGGTTGGGGAGAACCGAAATACAGTAGATTTTACCAGAGGCTAGGGAAATGTTGTGCAACAAAATACATAACATTATGGCATACTTCAGATCCAAAGAAAAGGAAGAAAAATTCTAGCATTTTCATCATGATGTATGATGAGATGCAGGAGAAGTTGGCTAATACATGGAGAATGCCACCAGAAGTGGTGAGAGAAAATCAAGGAATAACAAATTTTCAGGATTACATACATAACATGTGGATCCATGCTAAGAGATATCCTAAGAAGGAATGGATACAATTGAGATATTGTGTCAAAGGGGAAGAAGTGCAGTGGGCCATTAAGGATTGGCCTGAAGAGTGGAAGGTACCAGTAATCCCAAAGAAGGTACCAAAATCTAAACAACAAGTAGAGGCTAGCCCTTCAAAATAGTTAACCAGCCCAACAACAAACATAGAAAAGCAACAAAGTGCGCAAAAAAAAACAAGGAGTAACACAACCATTAAAAAGCCAAGGCAGAAAAATATTATCCCAAAGGCTTCCGCTTAGGAAAAGGAGTGCACAGAAAAACCAAATGGAGGAGCACAAAATGATACTAATATTCCTATGTTAGAGGAAATAGGAGGCAGAAATCCCCTTGATTTGGATATACCAGTTTCAACCATGCAGACAGAGACACTTCCATTGAAAAGAACAGTCTTGTAAGCAGTAGGTCAACGCAAGAAAATGAAGGCGCACAAGGAGGTTACTCATCTCACCGACAGGGGATGATGCAGAGTTAGTCGCAGATAAAGTGTAGGATTGCACGATGGAAGATTGGTATGATGGTGAGAAATAGAGGGATGAGATAGTCAATAAAATGACAGAGGTCAAGGATGCACTGAAACAATTGCAATTTACTACAGCGCAACAAAAAGAACAGGTGCAACAACAACAAACTTCTCAGGAAATAACAGTTCTAGAACAAGAGACAATGCAGATCATAGCCATGGGGAATGAAAATTTTTGTATCACCCAAGGAATGTTGCAGGTAGATGAAGCTACAACGCAGAAGCAACTGAAGGACATAGATCATTTGGACTTGACACTACCCAAGATTCCAACTAAGGCATTGTACAAACTTCAAATAAGTGTCGCGCAGGAAATTCAGTCGAGGGCTTGTGCAGATGCTACAAGTTTACAATTGGCCAACGAGGTAAGTAAGACACTGGAGATGACACTTAACCAGGTGTAATTTGAGAGGGAAGAAACAAAACAACGCATTGAAATATTAGAGCAACAAGTGGAAGAAGTATTTAAAACTATTTTCAACAACTCACAAGGAGAGAATTTACCCATAGAGGGTAAAATTGAGAAAATAACACAAGCTATGGAGGCTTATAGAGCCCACATTGCAGATTTTATGGACCTCTTAGTACCTACCATGACACCAGAAGTACGAACACAAAGGGAGCAGAAGGCTACATGTCATACAAAAAGCATTGCGCTAATAGTCCATGAAATCGCAGAGTTGTATAATAATAGGGCATAGTTATGTACAAATCTTCAAGAGGATGGCAAACTACGGGAGTTAGACTAGAAAGAAGAAGGTATAAACATTGCAATGCAAGAGCAGAAGTGGAATCAGAAAGTGATGACAATACGAGATAGGTTGAAAAGTGCACAAGATATGAAGAATTTGCAGGCAGAGTTGAAGGCTATACAAGAAAATAAGTAGTCAAGGCAAGCTCAATTAGAACCACTACAAGAGGGCACAGAACAAATGCTTACTAATATTGACACAACAAAGGGCCAGATTGAACAAGCTGGCTTAGAGAGTGGGGAATTGTTGAAGGAGCACATTACTGTGCAGATTGTGGAGATTGCAGCATAAAAGAGCGCATAAGTAAAATCTCGAGTTGAAGAAATTTCATGCAGGTTTCAGGCACTCGAGAAGTTAGTACAGGAAGCACACACTACCTGAGTGGCTCAGGATGAGCCACAGGTGAGTGTCGGATTGTTGGTGCATGACATTTTGGGGAAAAGTGCAGTAATTAACGAAGGCAGTTAGGAAATGGACCAAAAAAGGAGCGTGCACTAGAAAACAGGGAAAAGCAACGTCGGGAAACTAGGAAAGTAAAAGAAAGGACGAAATATGCAAATCAACGAGGAAAACAGTTGGATTTTGGATCAGCCGTGATGAGTGCTTAGAAAGTGGACAAAAATAATCCACCTAGGGTTAGTGGGTTAGGATTTTAGTCATTTTTGTAACCATTATTTTACGCCTTTTGTAATATGAATATGTGTTGTAGCGGAGCTAGATCTAGAGATTTTGATAGATGTGATAGAGATATGATAGAGATAGGTAAACAGAGATATGCATTGTAATCGAGGGTAAGGTCGTAAGCTATGGAGCTTAGTATGATCTTGTTAGCCTCAACTGGAATGCGCAGAGCGCTATAAACTTTGATGAAGTATAATAAAAGAGTGAAGAAAGCTAGATCTTTGTGGACGTAGCCCAGGGGGTGAACCACGGTAAATTTGTGTCTTTGTGTGGAATGATTTTCTTACTTCTTGCTATAATTTAGCAATGATGAATAAACTAGTCTAGTAGTAGTAAAATGCAGCGCACATTAGAATGACAAGATAATTGTTGTAGAACAAATCTTAATGAATGTATATGATTACTGATTGGTAGATCTAGGATGCAATGTTGTACTGATGTAATAGAATAATAGATCTAATATGTTTTGAGGTAGAAAGAATTTCTTCCATCCGCACAAATATTTCCCTTCCAATATTGTAAACATATGGGTCCTGTAATCACCCATAAGCCATCTCGGGTGAGACTGCTTTGTGCACAGTGTTTCCTTCTGGTCTCCAGAAGGGCTGATGGTCTGTAGGGTTTTGTTGGGAACCTAAAGTAGAACCCGGGTTAGCCCATAAATGTCCAAAAATGACCCCCTCTTGTAACCTTGTAGCTTCATTTGCATGAATGTCCACTTCTTGATTTTTCTCCTTCAAGACCCGGTGGAATGATAGCTCTTCAAATTTGTTATCTTCCTTATAGACTTAAGCAAGGATGGACACAAGGGAATAATTAGAGGGGAGGGATTTTGATATCAGTGAATTGATTATTGCGCTTGAGTATCCTAAAACTTTGAAATATTTAATTTGATGATCAATACCTATGTGCAAAAACCTTGAAGTAAGGCATATGATTTTGCTTGGTTGTTGGAGGATTTCCCTAAGCCCCACTCAAAGGTTGTTGTAATTTTTCCTCAGTGATCAATGATGATCCCCCCCACACCTACCACCCCTCGTAATTTGTGATCTATTACAATGGATTATGTTGCATTGATTGATATGTAATTACAATTCTTTACAATAAGCCACAACAATTTTGAAATTCGTTTTTGTTACCCCTCCAAGGTAACAACTTCTAGAGATACACTCATTTAGGTGTGATGATGCTACTTGGAGAGATACACTCATTTAGGTGTGATGATGCTACTTGGATGAGCTCTCTTGCTCATTTCTCTAATTCATACTTGTTTTTTTCAATTCTTCCACCATATACATGTCGATCTATGCTTCACATCACCTGTGATCTCTTTCAAATGACTCTGCCATGGTATATCAACTCTTATGCCTTACTCCTCAGATGTTATGTGCAGTGACAGATGGTACTTCATGCATGATCTTTATTTTAGTTGATGTGTTATGTTATCATGTGTGTGTTTTCTGCTTAGACACGGTGTGATGGTTTCTTACCTAGTCATGAGTGTAACAAACTTTAGGTATGATCTAATAACACTTCTTAACAACAAAATTTTTATTAAGTTGTTTCATTGTACCATGGGGGGACATAATTGTCCTTAGATAAGTGTTGCCAAGACTGGGGTCAAGTCATACTACTAGGGATCTTGTTGAGTTAGCATACTTCATATCCTAACCATACTTAGTACTTTCCATATTTTCCCATTCATAAAAATATATTGTTCCTTCCTATGTTTGACTTATCATATGTCATCCAACAAGGTCTAGTTGAACAAATTGAAGATTAATATAAGTCTAAATCAAATAAAGCCTAAAAAGGGTAGAGTTGAAGAGCATGAAAGTAAAAAATTGAGAAAATAAAGAATTTAGAGCTATGCCACTTCATTAAAAACGCCCAACCCTAAGTCCTATGCTAAAAATGCATATTTAAAGAAAGGACTGAGAAATAAAAAAAAACAAAATACAAAAATGGGTAATAAATAAAGTGCCAAGATGATAACTCTAAGTAAAGCTCCCCCTTAAAGGCTTGCATGTGTAAATAGTGAAGTTTCCTAGCTATAGAAAGCTAGTTGGACCAATTAAAAGACCCTATGCATAATCACATATGACTTTAAGGGTCGATACTTGAGGTTCCCCTTCCCTTTTCATAAGATATTTATYATTTTTACTTATATCTAACCAAGTGATCTAASAAATACCTTTTGTCCTAGGAATTGTCAAATGTAACAAGGGTAAGGTTGTCCCACCATGGTAAACTTARGAWAATTATAAAATTAACTTATGTTATGATGTTGTTAGAAGAGATTACTTATTGTGCACTTCCTCATGACTTGTGTTAAGACGTGATTCACCATTATAGGTGGGAAACCTACATTGGRATCCATGCATTGTGCCTYRACATCTGTGTACTTGCATTGAGATCCATGATACTGCCTTGGAATCCATGTACCATCATATGGACATATATATACATTGGGATATGTGCCATATTTCTTAGGATCTATGACATTGCATTAGGATATATGTCACTACCTAGGGATTTGTGACAATGCATTACGTGATGACAAAGACTCCACATCATCATCGTATGCCACATGGACCATTCGTGGAGGGTGAATTTTTCTTATTGGAATATTATTCTCACATGTGTGGGTGCTTGGAGGTGGTTATGAGGTGATTAGGCACATTTTTTAGGATGACTAAATTCAAGGGCAATTATCTTTTGACAGAGTACCCAAAAATTTTTCTAGATCAACAACAATAGATGTAGAATGGTTGCAGAATTTTTGAAATGGGGATATAATAGAAAATTGGCCAAAAATTGATCTAGTTATGATGTTGTTGAAATCTACCATGTGAAAATTATCATTTCATTTTGACCACTCAATGTCCACACATGTGGGTTGTTAGAGCATTTTGTGGAGCACACCTCTTCTCTTTGACTAATCCACTCGCATGTTTGAGTTGGTTGAGGTGGTTATTTCATGATATATTATTTTATTTTCTGAAAATGGTTTTATAGCATGGTATCGAGGGTGAATCTTGTTTCAGTTCATGGTTTTGTTTGAGCACATTGTATTGGCACATGGTATTGTACTAGCACATGGTTTGCTAATCATGGTTTTCTGTGTTGGCATGTTTTACAGGCAGCATATGCTTGTCATTGATGGCAAGTACAACAGCGATGATGGCTTGAGTACAGGAAGAATGTAACAAACGAGCACCAGAAGTATTTTGGGAAGACGTTGCAGAGAAACCTCGATAAGATCAGAAGAGATAGTGCAGAGGATGTTTGGCATGCTTTACAGGTAGTATGTGCTTGTCATTGATGGCAAGATCATAGTATGCAGTGAAGGCAAAACAAGGAAAAAGTAAGCTCAGGAGGAATTAGCACAGAGTCGAACGCAGTGCGTGTAGGTGTGCACCAGGGATGAGGTTAACTCACTGTCAAAGCTCAAGAGAGATAGCGTACTCAAGATCTCAGGTGGATCAAAGGTCAAGGCCTTTGACACTTAGAAATTCTCCCAAGTAAGGAGGATGTGTAAGCTCGGGAGGAGAAGCGTCAGTGATCATTGGATCCCATCCTAAATTGCCGATGGCCATCAGATCTTAATGTAGACAAGAAGAGCGCGCTGAAGAGGAGGACAGATCTTAGGCGTTAGATCCAAGCACGGGATCCGACCATCATTGGATCAAGGAGAACCTGCACATTCTTTAAAGTGCAAGGAGTAGCGGGCTCACAAAATCCCGAAAGAAGTAGGATCGTCCATCTTCAGGCAGGACACGTGGACACAGATCAACATTTCGTTGATTGGAAAGTCAAAGTAATGAAATGCTCCAACCTTTCAACTCACGAAATCGCGATATGCGAAACCGCAATATAATCTCGACCGTTGGATCGAGGACAAATATGGATCGTTGATCAGACACAATGAATGATCGTGGAGTTGCGAAATCACGATAAAATCTTGACCGTTGATCCAAGAGGGACACGTGGGGAAAGATCATCATTTCGCTGACTGGAGAGTCAAAGGAACGGGGTTCCCTAACCTCTCGACATCGCGATATGCAAAATCGCGACTTAACCACAGTCATCAGATCAAGATGTGATCTACACCATTGATCCAACTCCATTTCAGAGTTTCGCGGATAGAAAGGTGGATGTGTCAAAGAATATTAACCACAGGAATCCCGAAATCGCGATATGCGAAATCGCGACCTAATCTGAGTCGTCATATCAAGATTTGATCTGGACTGTTGATCCTAGTCCATTTCGGAGGTTCGAAAATCAGGAGATGGAGAAGTTAGAGACTCTCAACATTAGGAGTCCCGAAGTGCCGAAATGTGAAATCCCGAAACAAGACACGTCAGCAAACCACGTTAGCTAAGAACACATGGCACAACCAGGCAATGACAAGTGTCAAGATGATTCAACATTTCAGGCACATATAAGTCACGAATCAGAGTGACACGTGGTAGTTATTCAACACGTGTCAATCCATGTGTGACGTCAGTAGGTTTACATCACTTCAAAGTTTCGAAAATCGGGAGATGGAGATGTCAAGAACTCCTACCACAGGAGTTCCGAAATCGTGAAATGTGAAACGCCAAAATCCCGTCAACTGTCCATCTTAGGGGGTTATGTGGACCATTGATCCGAATCCCTTTTGGAGTTTCATGGATCGGAAGTTGGAAGCATCAAGAACATTCACCATAGGAATGTCGAAATCATGATATGTGAAATCGCGGAATGATCTGAGCCGTCAGATCAAGTGTTGATCGGGACCATTGATCCCACACCATTTCGAGGTTTCGTGGATCACGACTTGGAGAGTCGAGATGCCTCATCTCTAGAATCACAAAATGTGAAAGCGTGAAAGCACCTTATGCATAAGATTGTGGTCACAACCCTTGGTCACATCAGCGAGAGATAGAGGAAAGAGCTAGAGCAACCAAGCTCTGTCTCGGGGATCGTGACTAGGAATGTTGAGATGCATGGTCACACGAATGTCAAATTGTCGAATGCCGAAATGCCGAAATGAATGCAAGATCCCATGGAATCAATCCAACGGTGCAAGTGAATTTGAACAAGATCGGAGGGCTACTGTAGCACGACACAGTGTAACTGCCAGAAACCACTGATGGTTTCTGCCAGAGGACTCGAAGACACTTCTGTGTGATCGCCAGAGGAGATGAAGAGTCTCTAAGCTTTGCTCAGTGAACGAAGATGATTCTTAGAGGGATTGACAGATGGATGAGTGTTGAAGTCTGTAACTGAAACATAAGGCATAAGCTCGATTGTGCCAAAGAAGACGAGGAGTCTCAACTACCAGAGAGGTTGAGGAATCTCAGCAGAACACCCAGTGATGCTGGACACATGGTGGGAACCACCAGAGAAGCTGAAGAGTCACAATGATGATCAGACAGAGCACTCGAGTTGTGGAGGAATTTGGCGGGGAGTGAGCATGCAGAGGCATTGCGAATATTGCATGCAAAAAGACAACAGAGACTATAAGAATGCAGAAAAAAGAAGAGATAAGGGTTGTCGCTGTGTAGGAGAATTCAGGGGTGTACAAGGAGGCAGAGCACAGGAGCAGAAATGTACAATCGAGGAATGGTGCATTGAAGGGATATGGCGCATAGAGCATAAAAGGAATAAGAACAGAAAGTGTTGGGGTGTGCAGAAGACACTGATGTAGACAGGGCAGAGCAGTGTAATAGAACAACGAAAAGGCTAGTAAGCCATTGAATAATTTTATATCGCTGTAATAAGTTTTAGTAACAAAGAATTTATAATTCAGGGTGGTTGGGAGGACTAGTGTCCTCAAAGGTT